>CAWUFW010014967.1:100000-385858 GCA_963921515.1 Calotriton arnoldi
GAGTGAGTGATTTGATAACTGTCTGAGTAGTATCTGAGTGCCTGAGTAATGCTTGGGTGACTGTAAAGTATCTCCATTGCTGTTAGATACATAACAGTTGTGATTATATCTGTAACTCATTATGTAACTCCTTCTGTCAGTATCAAACTATCTGTTTTAGTGTATCTATCCTTTTCTAATGATATATGTGTCAGATAAGTCTAGATATCACACTTCATATATAATTGGATAACTGCCTCTCTACAAGCATGCATTGCTCTATTACTCAGCATGCACAAGCATCAGTAAGCTTCTAAAACTGAGGACAACAATTCTCACTTTTTCAAAACACAAAACCTTTTCTTAATGGCATACTTGCATCATTTTTCAAATTTTTCTTGTGTGTTTAAAACATATATTCAGAATTTCTCAAAGAAAAGTTACATGTCAAATGAAGGTAGAACAAGAACTCTCAACAGACATTCTGCACTATACTTTCTCATACACCACCCACACCACAAACATGAAATTTTAATTAGCCTTAAAGAACATAGATCACCTTGTAAACATATATGTGATTCCATAATAGATATTAAACTTCCAAGTCATCTTTCCAAAAATATATAGTTCTCTGCATCTTTAAATAAACTCAAGAGTCCCACCGTACATACAACTATCTGCAACCACATAAAAATATCTCACCATCTAAGTATATGCAAACTGGTCATATAAGTAAAAATAACATTGACAAACACTTCCTAATACATACCTAACAAGTATTACTACTTATACAGATGCAGAACATTTTCTTATTTTTTATTTGTGAATGCACTACTCCTGTTTAATATTGTGACTAAAAGTACTACAACTCCCGAATGCAAATAACATAGATGTATCTATTCTGCACATGATGCTTAGACATTTAAAACATTCTAAGCTTTAAATACATTCCTCACTGTAACTTTCAACAATACTATACTGCTATTTTTCTATAAACTACACAATGAAATAAAGGTCCACTAATTCATTTTCCTCAAGCTTCTCAAAATATTTAGTACTAACATATTAAAAACACACCCTCTGATATATACAGTTGATCTCATATATTTTTTCATATCACTGTGATACTCTTTTTTATCAAACTTTCATATACATATTCATTTTTAATGTAATTTTTTTAAATAACTAAAAATGTATATACATACTAGTGAATTAAGTTTGTAGGTTATATTTTTGTTTTACTCTCGCCAGTAGGTAGTTATAGTTAGGACCTAGTTTCTATGGGAAAAGCATTTTTTGACTTGCCTATAACATTTGCGTTGTTTGACCAATCTTCATGAAATTTGCCCCAAAAAGTTTGAAAGTAGTGTGTTGCGGAAAGTTTGGAGGTAATCTGTGCAGTGGGGGCCGAAAAATAAAAAAGGGAGCGTTTGTAATGTTAATTCCCATAGAAATGCGTTGTCGAACCTACAGCCCCAACCACTGGATGGAATAAGACTAAATTTGGTAGAACAGTAGATTTTTACACAGATTACGCTTTTTCTTATTTCGTGCAAATCCGTTTAGTAGTTCTTGAGAAATTAAATCTGAACAGTATAGTGAAATCTCTGGTCACGGTTATTTTGCTGGGTTTCGTTGTGATCGTGGTTAAATTGCGAGGTGTTTGTGGTAAACTGTGAAAGTGCGCACCAACGGTGATACTCTGATTGGCCGGATGCAACCTTAACAGAAAGTTTCAGTGATTTTGTGATGCTCAAGGTTTCATCGCAACTTGTTCAAGGTAAATCGCGAAAACATGCCAGTGGGAATGTTCTGATTGGCTTGTCACAACATGAACAGAAAGTATCGGCTGCCATTTTATGTATCAGGGATGGTTCCGGGCTGCCATTTTTTTTTCAAAGTGACATAAGGGGTTAGGGTAGAGGTACTTTGACCCCATGTTTGACAAATGGGGTTATCAGTGACACAAGTTATGTGTCCAAAATTGATTTTTTTTTAATCACACGTGATATTCACGATGACGCCGCGACCGCCAGTGTGACCCCTGTGTACCGTCGTGGGTATTGACGTATTCATGTTGCCTGGCATCACCACGAAAACGGAAGATCGATTTTAAAGATGAATTTTATAAAATGTGTGCATGTATGTCTTTTACAGTTGTTAAAAAAAGGCACGATCGTCACGGTTACAGAAGTCATTGTGACTCTCATCGTAATCGCAAAAACAGGAAGTAGGGGTCAAACACAGTTTTTAAAAAACGTTTCTACAAAAATATGTGTACAAACATGTTCTTCAAGTTAGTAATGTGTGTATTGTAATAGTTCGAATGAATTTTTTAAGTTAAAATTTTTTAATGTGGTGCTGGTCATTGAAAGTCTGCTTTTGTTTTGCGATTTTGAGACGTGATTGCGATGATCGCGATGTCGTGGATTTCAATAATTCATAATAATAATAATTTTGCAAGAAAGTTAACAACATTTTGGGCTTTTGGAATGGCTCTGACAAGTACCTTTGTGTTTAGTGTGCATATAAGACAGCTACTTATAAGACTGTATGCAGAATTTCAGGTTGCCTAAAAACTATGTTCCCTTCGTCTGTAAAATGAACCTCATCACCCCTATATATTCCATGCATGTCAAAACGCAGATTGTTGTTGTAGCATGAGCCCATGTTATAGTCTATGAGGAAAGCAGAAACTGTTTTATTAACATGTTTCCTGGCTTTGTCAATCTATGGACAGAATTGATTTGATCACTTCCATTTCTGTCTTTGGTATATATTAGAGTACACCAAGACAGTGTGAGAAAAAAGTGAGATTAGTTCTGCAAAGGTATCCATTATGATTTTCAACCCTATCCCAGTCACTGTACCTAGATCATTGCCACCACAGTGCACAATCATCAGATGAAGAGCTCAACTATCCACAATGGTTTTAACCAAAGGCAGCAACTGATGAAACTTTAAGCCTCTCTGGCCAAACCAACTAATCTCCACATTTGGCAAACCCAAATCCCAATACCTATTTTTTTTGCAGCCTCTTTAGCCCAATAGACATAGCTGTGGCCAAGAAAGCACACTCTAAGCATTTTGAAGGGTTGTATGTCATTGCCATGCTCTACTTTCCCATGCACGTTTTTACAACGCAGATTTTCAAACGCATACCACTACCACGCATTTAAATTCACTCACATCTGACATACCTTTACCAAGCAATCCACTACCAGCCACACTTTCACCACACTTACAGTTACATAAAAATCCAGTCATAGTCTAACACTGCCACCTACTGTTCAAAAATTATACAATAATCTTCAAAGAATAATGTAAATGAAAGTATATATTTTAAACAAATGACATTTATGTTGATTACAGGTTCACTTTTTGGGGTGAGACCCCCCAAACCCCCTTTTTTTAATTTACCCTTAAAATATATATAAACTAAATACCGCATAGTCACCAATTCAAACATATATGCGGTGTAAAGACTTGCTTGGTAAAGACTAGCGTGGTAAAAGTAATTCCGATGTAAAAAATGCATTGTACTTGCATTTCGTGGTGAAAACCTCATGGTAAAGGCTGTTCCCCATTTTGAAGTGAATGAGCAATAGCAGTCAGGAGAAGGCTGGAGCTGAATGAGGTAGTTTTTCAAGTGAAAAGCAGTTAAAATGGAGGTGTTTTCTTTTTTTTTTTAAAGATATAATTCATTGGATGCTGTCAGTATGTAAGTCAATAAAATTAGGAAGTGTGTTGGATGCATTAGGAAGAAGTCCTATTATTGGCTGTTGTATAAAAAAAGAAATGTAATACAGACATGGATATGATTTTGAAACAGTGGAATAAACCACAAGTGCAGTATCTCATTTGGAGGTTCCTTCTAAAATGTGCTGTGAACTTGTGACCTACTGGTTCCACTGAGTTGCTATAGGCACTGAGCTAAGAGTGTTTTGGGGGGAAAGGGTGTTAAAGAGACAGAACATTTGTTTAAATGTTGAGGAGTTATGACACAATTTAATTAATGGTAAATTTGAAATTCCAATTGAGGACTATGTCATAAACAGTTGTGCAGTATTTAAATTTTAAAAACCTGAAGGATAGATACACTAAAACATGTAGTTTCTAAGGCTGGGCGTAGTTCGCGTAGTAGCGCTACGTGAAGCTACGCGAAGTGCACTTCGCACTACGCGAGCTACGCATAGCTACGCGAACTGCGTAGTGCACTGTGCAAAATGCTGTTCGCACTGATTGCACAGTGCTGGATGCTTGTCCGCACTGTGCAATCATTGCAAACGGCTTCTTGCACAGTGCAAGCGGTCGTTTTCTGCCGCTCGAGTAGATTTCTACTCGAGCAGCAGCTTCTCAACGCGGACTGGTAGTTTCTCATCGCGAGCGGTCGCGAGCATACGCGACCACTCGCAATGAGAAACCTGACCTCCCCGCGTTGAGAATCTCGCCGGGAGGTTTATTTTCCACGCTCGCGATCGGCAACTTGATCTTGCTGATCGCGAACGAGGAAAAAGTCTCGCCGGGATGTCATTTTGCTTGCTTGCGGTCGCCAACTTGACGTTGAGGACCGCGAGCAAGCAAAAAATGACCGCTACGCTACGCGTGTTTGCACTGTGCTACGTGCAATTCGCGTAGTGCAAAGTAGCGCAAACTTCGCAAACTACGCGAGCGTAGCGTAGTACTTTGCCCAGGCCTAGTAGTTTCATGCATTCAGAAGGACTTAAACAATGAGTCATAGATATAGTCAGAACTGCTATATATCTAACAGAAATGGAGGTACTTTCACAGTAAGCCAGGCACTACTCAGGCACTCATCCTATCACCCAGTCACTACTCACGCATTCATCAAATTACTCATGCACTGTCTGCACACTTATTCAATTACCCAACGCTACTAATGCACTCTTGCAATCGCGTTGGCACTAATGATTTAGTCATTGAACTACACAGGCACTACCCTTTATTCATCCCATCACCCAGGCACTAACCATTCACTTATATAATCACCAAGGTTGTACCTATGCAGTCATTCAAACACGCAGGCACAACCCATGCAATCATCCAATGATCCAGGCACTACCTATGCATTCATCCAATCACCCTAGCAGTACCTATACACTCATCCAATCATCCAGGCACTAGCCATGCAGTAATCCAATTATGCAGGCAGTTGTCATGCACTCATTCTATCAGCCAGGCACTACCCATGCAGTCATACAAATATCCAGGCACTGCTCATGAACTCATCCAGTTCACCAGGCACTACGCATGCAGTCATACAAATACCCAGGCAATACTCATGCACTCATCCAATCACCCAGGCACAAACCATGCGCTCACCCAATCACTCTGTCACTACCCATACAATCGTCCAATCACCCAGGCACTACCCATGAACTTATCCAATCACTACCCACACACCCATCCAATGACCCAGGGACTACTTATGCACTCATCCAATTACTCAGCACTACACATGGTGTTATGCTATCACAGAGACACTAGTAATGTACTCATATAATTATCCAGGCAGTTCCTATGTACTAATCAATTTATCCAAGTACAACTCATGCAGTCATACAATTACCTATGCAATACTCATGCACTCATAGAATCACCCATGCACTACCTATGCACTTGTACAATCACCGAGGCACTACCCATGCACTTGCACAATTACCCAAGCATTATCTATGTACACATCCAATAATCCAGGTACTACTCAGGTACTCATATAATCACCCTGGCTCTACCCATGCACTTATACAATCAGTCAGGCAGTATCCATGCAGTCATCCAATCACTCAAGCACTACCCATGCACTCGTACAATCACCCAGGCACTTCCCATGTTCTTATCTAATCACCCAGGCACTACCCACTCACTCAACCAAAAACACATGGGTAGTAGCCATGCACTCATGCAATCACTGAAATTGTACTCATGCACTAATCCCATCTGCAAGGTGCCATGCATGCTCGTAAACAAACATGTAGGCACTATCCATGCACTGAACGAATCAGCTATATACTATGTATGCACTCCTGCAATCATCTAGGCACTACAGTTGTACTTAATTAATCATCCAACTACTCTCTATGCACATATTGAATCATTGAGGCATTAGTCATGCACTTACTCATGTATTCATCCAAACACCCAGACAGTACCAATATATGCATCCAAACACACAGGCAGTAGCAATGCATGTATGGAACCATCCAGGGACTTCCATTATCCTCAGGGAATCATCCAGGCACTACCTATGTCCTCAGGGAATCACATAGGCACTACATATCGGCTCAATCAATCATCTAGGGAGGATTTTTGTACTCAACCAAAAACGCTTGTATTTTCAGGTTTTAGTGACGAATATGTCGTCTTTTATGACCATCTGGTGAATTATATACGCAACTAAGAAGTCCCTTCTCCACTTCACCATTGTATCTTGTTTTGGTTGCCTAATGTTCAAAATAAAATCCTCATATATTTTTCTTTGTTTTCATTTTTTCAGACCAAAAATTAACCAGTATGGTTTTTCTCATTCTGCAAAATTACATCTAGAGACTGCACCTCAGCTGTTATGATGGTGTTACAGTACATGCAGAAGGTAGCAAAGCGCTTTAGTTGTGTTGAGGTGTAACTGCATTTTCTTACACCTTAACGCTAGAACTTTTTTTTCAGGAGCTTGAGGTCTGGAGACTGATCATACCTCTCGTTTTTTTTCTCTGTGGAATTTAAAGTTGCTCTTGTGCCTATACTTTCAAGTCGTACAACATGCTTGTTGTACTACATGATTATTTTTTCTGGCCTGAGATAATATCTCTTCACTTATGCTGTACCTCACCACTTTAGTTGTAGTCTTTGATTTATCAGATATAATAGAGAAAAATCCCAAGAAATACTTTGTTTGTTCATTGCAGGTTCTTCATTAGAAGACTGTTAATGTACAGCTGAGTCTTGCTGGTGTAAAGAACTCCAACCAGTTATAGCTCTTCCTCTGGTTCTTCTCATTTCATTTTATTTTTGTGAAAATAGTTTAGAAAAGTTACATTCTAGCACAATTTTTAAAATCGATTTGGATGACAATCCTTAGTTTGATGAATGTTTGGTAGTTATGTTCTATTTGTTATTTTTGATGTTGAAACTTATTTTTTTGAACTGTTGTTTTTTATATGTATGTTGTTAAAATAAAGTTAAACCAATAGGTTACTAAACAGCTAGACCCAACGTTTTTGTAAAATATGTCTATATATCTGTTTTTCAATTTGGAATTTGTATTTGTGACTAGTTAAATCATTGCGACCTCCGGTGCTGTTGTGAAGAAGGAAAATGCATTTTTGATGTTGTTTTGTCAACAAGTGAATACAAAGGGGAAAGTTAAATTAGTATCTTTCTAAACAAGTACACTGAAACCTTATAAAGAAATATGTCTATATATGTATTTTACACGTTTTTAAAAACACGTGGTATTCGCAGTGTAACCTTGGCAATTGCAACATCATTAAAAAAATCAAAAGTATCTTGAAATAGGATGATTAATGTACTTTTTAAACAAATAGATGACAAATACAACAATAAGTGGTGCACTATGCAGATGTAATGTTCAATCTCTAATTATGGAAAAAAAATACATGGACATTATAGTTAGGAAATTGAATTTTAAAAACCTTGGAAATTCACTGAAAAGCCCAAAGGTTATAGGGACATTATAGTTAGGAAATAGAATTTAAAAAAACCTTAGAAATTCACTGAAAAAAAACAAAGGTTACAGGGACATTATAGTTAGGAATGAGAATTAAAAAACCTTAGAAATGAAATGAAAAAAGCACAGGTTACAGCAAAGTTCTTCAATCTCTGGGGCGTGCGCCCCTGGGGGGGCATGACACCATCTCAGGGGGGGCGCGCATTCTACCCTAAACTCTTACCTTTGTTTTCCACTGTCCCACGTCGTAATTTGACTGGAGAACTACGGAGCAGCATCCAATCAGCAGGGGTTTGGCGGTAACGAAGGGCTGTAGGGGGGAGGGGGAGAAAATCGATGGGGCACAACATGCCCATGCTTTTGTATTTTCAAGAGCTAACTGTCCCAGGACGGGGTTCATTCCTAGAGCTGAAATGATTTAGCTGCAGTGGGATTCAAGGAGTCTCCTCTGCTATGAAACCAAAAGCAATGAACATTTCAGCTCTAGGAATTAAGCCCGTCCTGGGACGGTTAGCTCTTCCCAGAAAGTAGTCGAAATTTCTCTTATAATTACACAGGCATCTCCTGTGGTATCAATGCCCCTGTTTATAGCCTCATTCCATGGCTGTGGTAACTTCAGAATCTGCAGAAAACAGTGTTTGTGCCCAATTTAGAATTACGAATTCTGCGCTAGGAGAGCTTGGACCTTAGATTTTAACCACTTAAATTCCAGCAGGGTACTTTAGATAAACCACACCCTGGAGTTCTACTGCAATGCATGTCCTCTGCTTCCACCTTCGACGCGCCATTCACGGTTTGCCTGCTATGAATGTCTACATTTACCTAGTTCCATCTCAGTTTGCATATTCTCGCATTGTCTTGAAGTGCTTCAAAGTGCCAAAAGGTGACAAGGTATCAGATTCATCACTGAAATACAATACGTAAATAGGTAGATAACATCTGCGGAGGCATCCACTGTGCAACACCTGCGCCACCCGAAACCCAGGGGTTTCAAAATTTATCATAACCTGTAAAGGCTGAACCTGGCCTCCACCTACAAGGTGGCCCAGGTACACAACCTGACTCTGCCCTATCTGGCACTTAGTGGCCTTGTTAGTGAGGCCTGCTTTCTGCAGGGCCTCCAAAACATTTCTGAGGTAGACCAGGTGATCCTGCCAGGAGGAGCTAAAGACAGCAATATCATCTAGATAAGCTGAGCAATAAGTTTCCATCCCTGCCAGAACTTTATTCACCAACCTCTGAAAAGTGGCAGGTGCATTTTTCAATCCAAAGGGCATCACCACAAAGTGGTTAGTGCCCACCAGGGGTCGAAAATGCTGTTTTGGCGTTTGCATCATCAGCTAACCTGATCTGCCAGTAGCCAGCTGTTAGGTCAAATGTACTTAGATACTTGGCTGAGGCCAAAGTATCAATCAGCTCATCTGCCCTTGGTATGGGATATGCATCAGTCCTGGTGACTGCATTGAGTCCTCTGTAGTCTACACAAAACCTCATTTCTTTCTTACCACCCTGGGTATGAGGTTTGGGCACTAGGACTACTGGGCTAGCCCAAGGGCTATCTGAAGGCTCAATCACACCTAATTCCAGAGTAAAGATAAGGGCCAACACCCTAACACAGCACTATGACAAGAAGTGGGCCGTCGCTACAAGATGTCCTCAGTTAATTCAAATGTTTAACCTTCAGTGGTTATTGTTGGATACTACTTCACAAAGAATATAATATGCAAACATATATGTTGGACACTTATATGTAAATAGCAAGTCATTACTTTTTATTATGATTTAACATTGCATTGAATGCATGTCGTGAATTTGTTTCTATGTGATGGTTATGTAAATTTGTCATCATTGTGCATCATTTGCACATTATATAATGCATATGTGGTGATTTCTGAAGTACAGATACCCAGCAAAGTGACACATGTTTTTACCGTTCTATAATTCATTATCATATATGATCATTTGTGTTTACATGCATGCTCTTTCTTTAATTGTGCAAGGTGATGGATTATTGATTCAAACAAAAGATATGCATGTGTGAGCAGGAGTGGGCAAAAGTTCATGAAATAATAAGAAGCCGACATTGGCTAATATAGACACAGATTAATAACCTGGTTTTAGACACTAGACAAACAAATTTATGGTGTAGGGGGTATATATATGTTCAATACGTTAGTTTGATCCCTGCCCCTTATTACCTCAACTGGATCACTCCCAGCCATGATAAACACTTTTAGAAAGTTGCCATTTTCTTACTTTAGCCATTTGGTGCCTACTGCCTGTCTCTGATCACTTGTCTCGGGTGGGTGACAGCTGGGCTTGTGTATCCCCCCCTAGACAGTCACACAGAATAGCTTAGGTGTGACTTGATGGGTGTTGTATTCTCTGTAATACTTTACTTAGTGCTGTAGCCCTATGTTGCAGCTCAATGTTCTGATGCTTATGTCATTCTTGTTAGAATGTTCTATGGTTGCCTTGTTGCTGGGCTTGTATTCAAAAGGTTTGGTGAAGCGGTTGGAGCTGGATGGAGATTTGCCTATGTCTCCTGTCTGCCGTGTAGCCTATAACTAATAAAGTTGTGAAATCATCTCCTTCGTGCCTGCTTCATCACTACAAATTTGTGGCGACGAGCTGGCTACATGGTAACACGCTGAACCCTGCGTGTGCATTCTGCAGTCCGACATATTTATTGAAGAAAACTAAAGGTTCCTACCTTCCTTGGCGGTAAGACTGTTGTTTGACTTTCATTGTTTGCCACTCGAATCGCCAACCCGGCGCACCATTTCCTAATCGCATTGTGTGCAAGCAGACCGTCGATATTTCTTCAAAGAGTTCTTCTTCGTTTTGTATGTGACTGTATTATGCCCTCACCAGTGCCCGCAACGCTTTGACTGTTTTTCCAGTTATCGCCACGCTTTGTCTGCTTTACCGGATACTATTTTCTATGCGCATCGACTCTGCGCATTGGGTGGGCCTAACGTCTTGCCTGTCCTTGCCTGACGTACATACATCAAACAACAAGCCAGATCCAGTGCATGACTATGCCTGACTCTGCGCGTGGGACATATCACGCATTTCTTGGTTGGCCATTTTTATTACGTCACGGTGAAACCCTTATTAAGGATTTTACGGGCGCTCGGCAACCAGTTCAGCTGCCTAGCAACACTCAATCTTCTATCAACGTTCAAGTCCGAAGTCGGTCACGGTGACTGGCACACCTTTTTTTTTCTTGTTTAACTTCTGTTCGAAGTACGGTGAGGCGCACCTCATTATTGTTGAAAACTATTGCGGATATTTATACGGTGATCCGCACACCAATACAGTTAAAGGCACCATTTATATGTTAGTCTCCGGTTGTTCACGCAAAGCTGATCATGGCGATTAGCACACCTTTGTCTTTTCTTGCTGATGTCATTTCATATTTTGTGATCACCACATCCCAAGTGCTATCCACATTAATTTGAAAAAAAATTTGCTTGAATTTGTTTATACAAACATTTCAGGTGGATATTATCGATGATCCACACATCTTAAGTCTGCACAGCGAGGATCTACACAGTTATTCTCACACTTTTGCCTGCTTTTAGCTTTTAAAAAGGGAAAAGCGAATCTTCACACGGTGATTCGCACACCAATATTTTCTTATCTTTTTCCTTTTTTTACTCTGTTGTTTTCTGTTGTTTTATTGGCCCCTGCAATCTTCGTTGTTTCGATTTGTGCTTTTATTTTCACTTTTCATCTTTTAGGTGCCTTCCTATTCCCTTACTCTTTGTTTTTTCTGTTTCTTTTCTTCTTTTCGTTCATATCTGGACCATGCAATCTGTTGCTCCTCCTCCTTCTTTCTTGGACTCTCCAGGAGAACCTCCTGTTCGATGGGAGGTTTGGTTCGATGCTTTCAACACCTATCTCGGAGCAATTGGTGCTTCCAGATTTAGCAGTGAGCGCAAAAAATGCCTTCTTCTCCATTCCTTGGGTTTTGAGGGTAGGTCTATTTTTAAGCACCTTCCTGAAATACCTCATCTTCCAGATGATGACGTTGACGTCTATCAAGACACCATTACAAAACTCAAAACGAGGTGTGATAAACAACCAAGCCTAATGGTTTTACGTCACAAATTCTTTAAAAGACGTCAAGGTGAAGGGGAAGACGTTGACTCTTACATCTCTGTTCTGCGCAGTCTGGCCTCTGTTTGTCAATTCGAAGTATTTACAGATCAGTTGATAAGGGGTCAATTTGTATGCCAATGCAAGGACAAACAAATTCGCCAAAAGTTATTGTCTCTAAGTAACCCCACTCTTGATGAGACAATCAAAATAGCGAAAAGTATTGAAACGTCCCAGATTTCGCTGAAGGAACTAGAAGATAAAGCTCTTGAATCAGTAAATGTTGTTATAGGTAATGCTAAGGGTAAACAGGTTGACATTCGATATTCTTCCCCAAGAAATTCTGCAAGTAAAAACTCCTCTGTGGGGAAAAATGTGACAAATTTTTCTAACACAAAACAAATGTGTTATCGCTGTGGTAACCCACCTCACCAGAAGGGTGGGAAGTGTCCAGGTGCCAATGTTGTTTGTAATTATTGCAAAAAAGTAGGCCATTTTGCAAAAGTATGCTTGAAAATGAAGAATAAAAAAATAACAGTTGCGTGTGTGTTGGAATCTGATCAAGAGTCAGATTCTGATGTTGTCTCTGTAGTTACTGATGTGCATGATTCTGAACCTGTTGAAGGTGATCCAAGTAACTGTGTTGATCCTATAGTTGAGATCGGTGTTGGTGATAAATCTCTAAATTTACTTGTTGATTCAGGCACTAGAATCACAATGATAACACAGAAACTATTCAGCGAAACGTGGGAAGACAGACCTCTTGAACCTCCTGATCGCTCCCCTGTTTCTTATGAGGGGCGTAAAATTGAACTCTTGGGTTACATCGAAGATGTTTTAGTTTTTAAAGGAAGGAAAATTAGAGGCAAGATCTACGTTGCCCTCAAGGGATTGAACATTTTAGGCTGGTACCACCAAGGGTTATTTGGCACGATTCTCAAGCCAGGTACGAAAGAACAAGTTCTTGTAGTTTCAGAAGAGTATCAGCAATGTAAGTGGAAAGAAAGATTTCCATCTGTTTTCGGTGATGGTTTGGGAATGATACGAGGTTTCAAACACAAGATCATCGTAAAGGATGGAGCCCTTCCTGTTAAGCACAAGTTGAGGTGTGTGCCCTTGAGCAACAATGGATAACCAAGAAAGAACATGAATTTCTAAATCCAAATGATCCTAGAATACCCATATTCTATACTATACCTAAGATACACAAAGGAATAGTACCTCCACCTGGCAGGCCCATAGTATCTGGCATTGGGTCTCTTTTGGAGCCCCTTTCTAAGTATACAGATTGGTTCCTTCGCCCCCTGGTCACACAAATAAGATCATATGTCCAAGATACCAAACATCTCCTTAATCTCCTCACTGAAGTCCCTTTTGACCCAACTAAAAACATCTTAGTGTGCCTCGATGTGGAGGCTCTCTACACAAGCATTCCGCAAGAAGAGAGCATCAGGGTCATTGAAGAGATTCTCAGAACAGATAACTGGACCTGGGATGCTCCCGTCAACTGGGTCATCACTTTGATGCGCTTAGCTCTAACTGAGAATTTTTTCAAATTCGAAAATCAGTTATACCTTCAGGTCCACGGCACTTCGATGGGCAGTACATTCGCGCCTAGTATAGCGTGTTTGTATGTTGGCTACCTAGAGGACCTCTGGTCCCCCAACCCTTATTCGAACAATATCAAGAAATGGCTACGCTATATTGACGACATACTGATAATATGGGAGGGCGACGTCACCGCCCTAAATATGTTTTTCGATTGGCTTAACCAACTCAACCAACATCTCAAGTTTACCATGACTTGGAATTGTAAACAGGTTGCCTTCCTTGATGTCAAAATTACAGCAAAAGACGGTGAACTCATTAGCTCACTGTATACCAAACCTACGGATAGGAACAGTCTCCTTCATTTTAATAGCGCACATCCCCGTGCCCTACGAGAAAACCTTCCAGTAGGACAATTTCTGCGGATTCGCAGAAATTGTGAAGACCTTCAAGAGTACAAAAGGAAGCTGCACTACTAACAGAAAAACTAGTAGAAAGAGCATACCCAAGGAGAATCATCGAGAGAGCAAGAAAGAGGTCACGTAATACTCCTAGAGAGGTATTATTAGAAACCCACAAAAAGAACGAAGATGACACACTTATATGCGTCACCACGTATAACAACTCCTCGAATGATATCAAAAAGATAATAAATAAAAAATGGTCTATCCTCACATCTAATGAACTCACATTCCAGAAACCCATGTTTTCTTACCGTCGAAATAGAAGTCTCAGGGATTCTCTCATACATACCAAGTTTGAGAATCCTATAAAAACTGTTCAATCTACGCTTTGGAATCAATGCCCTGTTGTAGGCCATTTTCCATGCGGATCATGCGTGGCATGCCCTTTCACGGAACACACACGGGAGATTGACCTAGGTATGCATCACGCTTGGGAACAACGCGCACATACCAACTGTAACAGCGACTCAGTGATATACATGATAAGATGCCCATGCTTACTCATGTACATCGGGATGACAAGCAGAAAGGTTAAAGTACGCATCAGTGAGCACAGGAGCACTATACGAAGGGCGATTATAGCAACCAAGCTCACGGCTCACTACGTGGAAAAACATCATACTGATAACGACATCAAGTGGACGATCATAGAGCAGGTCAAGGGTAGTGGAGACCTTTCACAGATCTTACTTGAACGCGAACAGAGATGGGTGTATCGACTTAAAACCCATATCATCGGGTTGAACGAGTCGATTCCATGGAATCAACTCATTCGTAGGAAGTAAACAATACCAACCCCCCTCCTCCTTCCCCCCCCTTTTTCCCCCCCCCGCCTTTTTAAATATGATGATATACTTGCGTTCATTTTTCAAATGATTACTTACTAATAGATGTTTTATCTTACTAATGTATCATCAGAATTTAACCAACATGACTCTTCGCACTCACAAGACAGGAATCGTTCTTTTTAGCATCTGACCCCAGTGCACTATCTAGGTGGCACAAATTTTTGGTGTAGGGGCAGTATCAAAACTACACTTCCCAGCATTCCCCCCGTTCTATGAAAGAAGGAAGTCCTAACCAGGAAGTAGGCGGGGCCACGCGATTCACGTGATGATGCGGGTTTCCTTTTAAGAATCGGCGTTCTGAGTTCAACTCGAGCTGTAAGCCGTTAGGACCACCACCGAATAGGTTATCAGTGGGGCAGGATTCTTGGAGGCGTGAGTACTTTACTCTGTATACAGCACTATAAGGTATGAGCGGACATTCCCCTGCAACGGGGATACTCATTTTTGAAGTTACTTACTGGACTTCTTCCCTCTTCATCCTCTTCATTTCTCCCTTTCCCTCCCTTCCTCCCGTTCCCTCCCCCATTGTTTATCCTGTTTTACATGCACGCATTCTCCTACCGGACCGCACACCATTTAGAGTGTGACTACAGGACTACCCCGTAAGCGTGGTCCTAGGAGACGCATTTCAATCCCCACATTGGGGTAAGTTGGTTATCTGTTGTTTCTAATGTTCATTTTACTAGCAAACCGCTCTGATTAGAGTTGTAGGTGTTTAGCGAATGAGAGTCTGACCAGTTTGTGATAAACAGAGATGTCTTGTTACTATGTACACGAGCTCCGGGAACATGACAGAATGCAGTTTGTTCTGCCACTACACTAGAGATATATATCTAGTCACAATAGTACAGTGTTAGTTTTACTGGTCTATTGAGCACTTCCTTAATAGGTATGAGTGCTGCATTGTTTCTTCATTTCCTCATCACAGCGTGACACAAGGGGTGAAGGACACTGATTGTAAAATACAAATGATGTACCACGCAGAATCATGCACTATATGTGGTTCTTCTGTTTTTATCTATTTTCAGATGGAATTATTAACCGAGTAAATAGCTCGTTCAGTTCAACCCATAAGGAGCAGCTATCTGCCCTTATATAAAATTAGTATAGGGTCTTTTCCCGTTACTTTATTCCAGGGGTTACTTTTACCGATACCCTGAAGAAAGTCCTGCACCCATTGGGGCGTTTGGTGACTGAAACATGTCGGCACAAGGGTCTTAGGACCATAACACTCCTGAAGATCCTTGTTTGGTAAATATATTTTAATAACACAGTAGAGGTCCAAGAATAAAGGGATACTGGGACTTCACTGAGTTTTTTATCTTTATTCCCCTGGTCTTTATATATTTTAAGAGCTCCCTGAAATATTGGTCGAGCCCACCCTGCCTTTTAGGCGACGGGGTGACCCGATGATGAAGCATGACACCACTAGGGTGTGTGAGGGTAAATAAAACCAAAAGGACGTGCTTCCTTTCCTACCATCTTTAGATTGGTAGTATAGCTTTCATCTCGGGCTTCTCCAGACTTCCATCTTGTTAATAGTTTTTTATTTGTATGTTTTTCTAAGGGAGTACTTGTTGTGTTTCAGGTGTGCCTTTCAGCGTCAGGGACGATCTTGAAAAAGAACTAAAGTCTTTGTGTGATCAAGGCATCATTGAGCCTACAGAGCCTTCTCTCTGGCTCTCACCACTGGTTGTTGCATGCAAGAAGTGCGGGAAGTTACGTGTGTGTGGACTTGAGGTCTTTAAATAAAGAGATTTGGGTTGATTCTCACCCCTCACCCAAGATCTGCGACCTGTTTGCGTGTGTCAGGGGGTCAAGGTATTTTTCCAAGTTAGATCTTGCCTGTGCGTATCATCAAATTGAGTTAAATTCTGAATCACGCCCCCTCACTGCGTTTGTGTCACCCCTAGGTAAGTTCCAATACAAGCGAATGCCCTTCGGGCTAGCTTCAGCTGCCTCTGTCTTTCAACGCGTCATGCAAAATTAAGTAGGTGGTATTGAAGGAGTTTTAGTATTTCAAGATGACGTGTTGATTCATTCCAAAGATGTCCCATCACATGACCTCTTACTGAGCAAAGTTTTGGGGATTTTTCATGAACATGGTGTGGTGGTCAAATCTGAGAAGTGTAAATTTCTCAGTGAGGAGATTGAGTACCTTGGTCATCTTGTTTCTGGTGAAGGAATTAGACCCAGGAAGGGGCTGTTAGATGCTATTACCCATGCTTCTGCTCCAGTGGACAAGACCGGAGTCAAATCTTTACTTGGTCTATTGGAATATTATTCTAAATTTATTTCCAATTATGCTACCATTGTACGTCCTATTAGCTCCCTTCTTAGAAAAGGTATTGAGTTTACATGGTCTGATGAGTGTGCGTCTGCTCTTCAACGTGTGAAAGAATCTCTTAAAAACAGCGGAGCACTTAAACCTTATGATCCTGATTTACCCTCATGCATAACAGTTGACGCCAGTCAAGTTGGGTTGGGGGCTGTTTTGACCCAGAATGGTCGCAATGACCATTGCATTTGCTTCTAGAGTCTTAAGAGATGGGGAGCTTCAATACTCCGTCATCGAAAAGGAACTCCTATCTTGTTTGTGGGCAATTGAAAAGTTTTGCCCATATGTCTGGGGCAGACGTTTCCTATTGAGGACTGACCACAAACCTTTGATCAGTATACTTGGTGCTGGCACCAGTAAGTGTTGTTCCCCTAGGATTCTCAGGATGGTGTCTCGCCTTATGCAGTATCAATTCGACGTCGTCCATGACTCCGGTGGTAAGAACATTAGGGCTGACTTTTTGTCACGGTTTCCTGTGAATAAGGATGAAGGGGAACATGGTTTTCTAGATTCTTGTGAAGATGACTCTGATGACTGTTTCGTAGCTGCACTTGATTTGCAGGAACATGATCTTGGCACAGAGGAGAACTGATTGAGGGCTCTTAGAAATGATGATGTCTTGCAGCAAGTGTGTGAGTTTGTCAGGTGTGGGTGGCCTAGAGAGCGTGTTCTTTCTCCACGTCTCCAACCTTTTTGGAAGGTTGAGCCAGAAATTTCTCTGGAAGGTGGAGTTTTGCTACGCTCAGACAAGCTTATTCCCCTGCAAAGCCTTAGAAAAGGGATTATTGCCAAAGCTCATGATGGCCATTTGGGTTCTACTCTTACAAAGCGACGTATTCGTGAGGTTTTCTGGTGGCCCTCTATGGATGCTGAAATAAATGATGTGGTTGATATGTGTGTTGTGTGCCGCACAGCTGACAAAGGGTTGAAAGTGTCGACCCCACCTTTCCTTCCTATCGAGTGTCCATCTGGACCTTGGACTAAAGTTGGTTTGGATATAATGGGTCCTCTTGAAATCTTGCCTGGTGGTCGTCGATTTATTTTGGTGCTTGTTGATTATGGGTCAAAATGGCCAGAAATCAAAATTGTCAAGGATCCCTCTTCTGCTGTTGTCATATCTTTCCTTAAAGAAGTGTTCATGAGGGAAGGGTTTCCAGAGACCATGGTCACGGACAATGGGACACAATTTATTAGTGCTCTTTTTCAGTCTTTTCTATAGTCATGTAACATTAAACATGTAAGGAGTTCTCTTTATCACCCCCAGTCTAACGGTCTCATTGAGCGCATGAACAGAGTGGTGGGTGACTGTATCAAATGGGCCAAGTCTAGTAATTTTGATGTGGTGATGTTCTTGGATAGCATGCTCTGGTTCTATAGAACGACTCCCCATTCTACGACCAAAGTATCTCCTTTTGAACTTTTGAGGGGAAGGAGGGCCAACACTAGCTTTAAGCCTGCTTGGATGAATAAATGGGTTAAGACCATATCTGATGTTGAATGTCTTATGGATTTGGCCAGAGAAAATGTTTCTATCTCACAGTCCAAACAAAAGTCATTGTTTGACAAAAAGAAAGCTGTTAAGACTGTTCCTGTTGCCGTGGGAGATTTGATGTGTGTAAAGACTCCCATACATGTTAAAAAGGGGCAAAGCAAGTTTGGTGCACCCATTTCTGTCACCAGGGTGGGGAGGAATGCTGTTCAAGTTGAGGGAGGAAAGTGGTGGAATGTAGGTAAGATTGTTAAAGTTAGGAACGTATCACTTGGTGTTTCTGACTCTTCTTTAAGTCATGACGCTCTTGTGCCTTCTGAGGTTCCCGTTAGGAGAAGCATGAGATCTAGTACTATTCCCAGCAGATACCGAGTTTAGTTTATTTTGTTCTGTACCTTTTCTTATGCTACTTGGCTTGTTGTTTTCCTTTTGTTTTTATCTTTTTTTTTTTTTTTTCGTTTTATTGAGAAAGGAGGATATGTTGTATTCTCTGTAATACTTTACTTAGTGCTGTAGCCCTATGTAGGAAGGTGGAATCTGACTACATGGTTGCCCCCACTTTTTTCCTGGTGTTTTGTTGGTTTTTGACTTAGTTTGGCTGGGAACCTGCTATTCAGGTCCCCAGCCTATCTGCTTTCTCTTTAAATGACTTGGAGTGCACTCTAGGTGCACTAGTGATTGGATACTGTGGTACCTTATGAGTCCCTAGTATATGGTACCTTAGGTACCAAGGGCATAGGTACTTCACAGGCCTACCAGGGGCTGAAGCATGTATTATGGCACCCCTGGGAAGCAGACTAAATCTGACACCACAGGCCTGCTACTGCAGCCTGGGTGAGGTGGTGCTAGCACTCCTCACTGAGATATAGGTTTCCTATATCTCTCCTGCACACACATTTAAACCTATCAGTCACCCCTAAGGCAGGCCCTATCAATCCTGAGGGCAGGGTGCTTGGTTCCTATGTGAGAGGGTGCCTCTGCCTGAGCAGGGCCCTCTGCAGCTCTCAGAGTCCATTCTCTGGGGCTGTTTGTGGATGCGGTTAAACCATATACTTTTAAGTGCATTATATCCTCGCGGTAAAATGCTAACTTTGGAATGGCTGCATCAAAACATGTCGTGTTTGGTGTCAAACACCTTGGAATACTACCCCCGCCAGTCCTGGCGGCGGGGGTAGCATTCCACCCTTCTAGAGGGATAGACATGTAGCTTCTGTGGAAACGCGGTAGAATCCTGCAGAGCCCTGGCATCACAAAATGGATGCCACCAGTCACAGACACTGGGCTGCCCTCCTGCTGATGACCAACACTCGCAGTGGAGGGAGCCCAACAATAGATATCCTGTCCCAAGGGGTGTGACCACCTTCCAGACAGGGTTTAGTGTATTGGGGCTGGGTGGGTGCACTCTTAGAGTGCTTTGAAGTCCTGCACTGGGGGAGCAGAAGGCTCCTCTGTGCATATGCCAGTTCAAACCGGCTCAGGGGCTACCTGTCCCTGCTCTGGCACGAAACTGGACAAAGGGAAGTGGGTGTAGCCACCCACTCCCCTGACCCTCCCATAGGTAGGGTCATAGAGCTAGTCCCTCCCCTCCTTTTAGTATAAGAGGGGGAACCTGTGCATTGCACCCTAGATTTCCCTGGACGACGCTCTACAAGAAGAATCCCGGACCTTCGACGTTCCACTACCTTTGGAAGACTGAAGAATCTCCCTTGGAGTCAAGGAGTGACTCCCCTGCTTGGCAGGCACCAAAAACTACAAACGACGGTCGCAAACTACGCTGCTCCCGCCGGAGTCCGAAGTCCCTGCAGCCCAAGAAGTAGATTTCCTGACTTCTCAAAGGCCATCGTGAGTCTCCAGTGAAGCTGAGGCCAGTGAACCCCAAGAGTAATGAGGAACCGCGACCCCTGGGTACCGTGCACTATTGTTGAGTGCAACCTCTCACTACGTTCCACGAACTTGTGCTTTGGAACACGTGTGGTCCCAGCCTCCAGCAGGAATCCCTCCTAAGATCAGCAGCCTACCACGTCCCGAGTGACCGTGGGCCCCTGTGAGAGAATCCTCCCGAGGCGTCTTTGCGACCCCTTGCCAGCCAGCTTGAGGGTCCCCAGAAGACTTTCCAAAGAAACCAAAGGGCTCCCCTGGTTGCTCCAGGCCTGCCCTGACTTACCCTCGCTGGGTGAGTTCTACAGATTTTGCTGGTCTGCACCATCGCCTCTTCACACTTTCCCCGAGACTTGCTGTTACCAAGGCTTGTTGGCTCCGATGGAGTTGCCGACACCGCAGTAAGCTGCAGACATCGTAGGACACACCGAATCCAGCTCCTGGTCATCGTCGACGCCTCCTGGACCTCGTGGCTGAAGAGTCAAGGCAAGCATGAACGACCTGAACCCTGCGACGACGGTGGGCATTCATCTTCCTTGCCCCGAGTCACTGCCAAGTGACTTTGAACACTGTCCCCTCTGCTTTCAGGTCATCCTTCCACCGAATCCAGGCTTGGATTCCACCGGACACTTCTTCAAACCATCACAAGCAGCAAGTCTTCTTTGGTCGCCATTGAAAACGACGCCGCGACCCGACACCAAAGGACACCTGTGCACCCGGCTTCCCTGGGTGAGGTAACTCCAGCACTCCGGTGCTCCTGTGGGTGTGGGCCCTCGAACTACTTACCCTGTAAGTGACTTGCTTGTAGGTTCACCAGAAGTATCCTAAAACTCTTACTTTCCCCGTGCGATTCTCGCACTGACTCGTACATGGTTCGCGTCTGTGTTAGACACACCGCGTCCGACTCCCTTGCAAATCCTATCTATAGACCATATCCTTCGACTCGTACTGAGTCCGATCGGTGTGTTCGCCTCGAACACGCAAGGGACCTTGAACATTGATATCTCAATCGCGTCTGAGCACATAGACTCGTACAGGATTCGCATTGGTGCCAGGTCACCGCGTCCGTCCCCTGTGGGTCTCCTACAACTACCTGGGGTGGTTCTTGGGGGTCCCTCGATTCTAGATGCCCTAGACCTAGGTCTAGCAAACTAAGATTGTAATATTCAATTGTGCTAAACTTATCCTGATAATATTTGACTTGTACATATGTTCCTATCCTCTAATCTCATAAAGAGATTAGTAGAGAGTGTTTATTAATAAATACATATATATTTGATATATATACCTGTGTGGTGTCTTTTCATTTGGTGATTCAAGAGATTGTGTGGTAAAACAAGCTGCTTTACATTCCTTCAAGACTTAGCCTGAAGGCTGCTGTTAGACCTGGCACCATTGGCGTGGGTCTCCCTTCCATTTTTCGCTGTTGTCTCCTCTGTTTTACTGGTGTTAGATGCTCTGGGCGCTGTGCCACTGCCATTCAGTGTCACAGCGCGAATGCTCCCTGTATAAATATGTCTATGTGAATTGGTATATCCCTGATTGGCTTATTTGGTTTACCTGTTAGTCCCTAGTAGTGTGGCCTATGTGTGCCCAGGGCTGGTAAACCAAATGCTGCTGGTGGGCCTGCAGCACTGATGTGTGCCACCCACAGAAGCAGCTTGTAAAGTGTGTCTCAGACCTGCCACTGCAGTGTCTGTGTGCAGTCCAGAACTGCCATCTTGGCTGTGAAGTGCACTCACTTCCCAGCCCCTGAACCTTCCCTTGGCATCCTGTAAGTCACCCCTATGGTAGGGTGCCTTGTATGTGTAAGGCAGGACATGCCTTGGTGTGTGTAGCATGTCCTGGTAGTGAATTATGCCCCTTTTCGTTTTTCACTACTGTAAGGCTACCTGTTCCTCATAGGCTAGAATGGGCAGTTTGACTATTACATTCTATAGTACTAACTGACCCCAGGAACATGGTAGAAAAACGAATTTAGTATGCCTGAGCTCAGAATATTAAAATACATCTTTTAGTGAAGTTTATTTTTATATTCTGTGTTTGAAAATACCACTTTTAGAAAGTAGGTATTTTCTTGCCTAAGCCTTCCAGTGTGCTCTGCCGTTATGTGTATTGGCTGTCTGGTTTTAGAGGGGCAGGACAGGCTGAGTCAGACCTGGGTTGAATAGAGAGATCTGCATTTAGAGTGTGGGGAGGGGTGGCTCCTTGACCTGAATAGGGCTGTGCCTGGCAAGGTGAATACTGGCTCCACCTCCCACTGTGTGTCTGCTAGCAGACCCCCTCTTTCTGAAAGGAAGGATGCAGCCTGGTAAACAAAGTGCCGCAGGCCTGAGCAGAACTGGTTCTGGCTAGGTTCAGTGACTGGTAGCTTCAAGGATCAAAGGCTTTTGGGGTATAAATATCTGTGCTCAAGCCCCTACATTTTGTATTGCTTTTGGATCTGGAGAGGAAACTCTGTCCGTGCCAATGGAGGAATCTGCAGGAAGTGACTGTTCCTGTGCTGTGTGTTGTTTCTTGCACTGGCCTGCAGCAGTGACCACTGGACCTTGAAGAAGAGGAAAAGGAACTCTTGAGAGAACTTTTATTTTTGTTACAGCAATTACCCAAGGGCTAGGAAAAGAGCTAGCCTCCTGCTGGAGTCTCAGGCACATCAGACTCCACCACCAACCTCCTGCTTCCTCCCTGCGAGGACTGCTATCTGCTGATGAGGCTCCTGTGAGTTCCAGGGCCTCTAGTTTGCATCAGAGAAAAGAGTGTGAGAAATCGACGCTAACGCATCTTTGCGGGCCGCTGCAGTCGAGAGCGCTGGGAAAATCATCGCGCTACTGCCGCCGAGGGCCCGCAACACGAAACCATCGCTGACGCCCCTTTGCGAGCCGCTGCAGCCGAGACGCGCTGGAAAGATCATCGCGCTGCTGTCGCCGCGCACTCGCAACCCTCAAAGAAATCATCGCTTCGAGACATCGCAGTGCGGACACCGTGCGTCTGCCACTTTGATCGCATCGCACCGAATTTCATCGCTCCCTCGCGGAGCGTCTTGTCTTCGCATCGCAACACGATCGCACAGCGCAACAGGATCACCGCATCGACTTCTCCCACGCGGCAAGAAAGTCATCGCATCGGCGGTCCAGCGTGCAGAAGTTTGTCGCTTCGTCTCCGCACGCATCCCGCAGATCGGCGCATCATCCTCCCTTGCGGCAAGGATTTCAACGCATCGCCGGCCTCGCGTGCCGAGAATCATCGCTACAGCTTATTTGCGACACTTTGTTGGTTTTGCTACTAAACCCAGGTACTTTGTGAAAGAAAGGGTCGCAGAGACCACTGCTTTGAACTTGAACCTTATTTTTGCAACCTTTGAACTATTTTTGACAGCCCTTCAACAGCTATCCTATTTTTGACAGTATTGTGGCTTTTACAGTTATTGGTCTTGTGATAAATCTGCCTTTATATAAAGATACTTATTTTTTATAATAACTACTTGTGTGGTGTCCCTTTGTAGTGTTCCTCACTGTGTTACTGTGTATGATCATAAATGCTTCACACCCTGCCTCTGAGATAAGCCTACCTGCTCGTGCTACGTTACCACAGGGTTGAGCAGGGGTATTAAAGAGGGTAGCCCTCTCACTCTGACTTAGGAAGAAGGGTCCCTACTTGGACAGTGGCCAGCCATTGCCAACTAGAGACCCCCATTTCTAACATTGGTGGTCAGCGGTGAGGATCTGGACTTGCATTTATGATCGCATACAGTACAGCACTCACTAGTGTACACTACTAGTGAGTGCAGACCATAACGTACCGCATACATTTTTGGAGAATTTTTTTGATCCTATATTGTGATTGATATTGCCGGTGATTTTTCACCCACGCACATTTTCTGAGAGTTTTGGGATCCTATATTGTGATTGATATTGCCGGTGATTCTTCACCCGCGCCCATTTATTGAAAGTTTTTGATCCCCTATTGTAATTGATATTGCCGGTGATTTTTCACCCGCGCACATTTCTGAGAGTTTTTGGGATCCTATATTGTGATTGATATTGCCGGTGATTTTTCACCCGCGCCCATTTATTGAAAGTTTTTTGATCCCCTATTGTGATTGATATTGCCGGTGATTTTTCACCGGCGCACATTTCTGAGAGTTTTAGGATCCTATATTGTGATTGATATTGCCGGTGATTTTTCACCCGCTTACATTTTTTTGAGAAGTTTTCTTCTGTCCTTTATTGATATTGCCAGTTATTTCTACAATGGGCAAGCCCAGATCCAATGCCTCAGAGGATCTCTCCTGGGAAGAAGAGAAAATAGAAACCTACAATGCCAAGCAGCTCAAATATTTTTGCAAGCAATTCACAGTCCCTATCACAGGTCTCACTAGAAGGGAGGAGTATTACAAGGCGCTGAAGGCCTGGCTAGAAGCCAGGGATGCCCCTAAGGATATAGGAGAGCTTGTGGAGGGAGGAGAGCAGCAGGGCGATGTAGTAGACTTAGTAGGAGATCCAGCCCTTTCCAACCCGGGCTCTAGTGTGTCCGCTAAGGGGCTGTCCCCAGAAGAGCTGGAGGACAGGGAGAGAGATAGGCAGCATAATATGGAGATGGCTAAGCTTAAAATGGATGGTCACCGGGACCTAGAGAACAAGAAGTTAGAAATTGAGATTATGAGGATGAAGCTTGAGCATGAGAGAGTATTGAGGGAGTTGGAGATTAAAGCTAAGAGCATGGAAATCTCCCCTCTGGTGGCAGCGTACCTGTAGTGCACCCTGAGAGTAGGGTGTATATACCCAAGGAGGTTATTAAAGATTTCCACAAAAGTGAAGATATTGGGCAATGGTTTGCCGCTTATGAATTAGCCATGGTGTCCCACCGGGTCCCTGAGAAGGATTGGGGAGCGGGGTTGTGGGGACGCTTTGTGAGTGAGGGGAGGGATACCTTGTTGGACCTGCCCCCAGAAAGTAGGATGGTTTATGCCCACATGAAGGAAGCGTTGATGACCCGCTATGGTTTGACCCCTGAGATGTATAGGCAGAGGTTTAGGGTCTGTAAGAAGCTAGAGGGTACCACGTGGGTTGAATATGTGTCTTTTTTTTGCAGAGCCATGGAACGCTGGGTAAAAGGTAGCAAAGTAGAAACTTTTGCACAGTTTTATGATTTGATTGCATGGGAGCATTTATCTAGTAATTGTTTTCCTGAGCTACGCCAGCACCTAATTGATTGCAAGCTGACTAACCCTAGAAAGCTTGTGTGAGAAGTTGGCCTGGTATATGCTGTTCACTAATTAAAGTGGACACCTTGCACCAGGGCAAATCGACTCTTATGGTAGATAGGTTTAAGACAACCTTTTAAAGAAAGCTATCCTAGTGGTAGCTGTGGAGAGCAGCCTTCAGGCTAAGTCTCGGAGGAATGTAAAGCAGCTTGTTTTACCATATAATCTCTTGAATCACCAAATGAAAAGACACCACACAGGTATATATATCAAATATATATGTATTTATTTCTAAATAACTCTCTACTAATCTCTTTATGAGATTAGAAGACAAACATATGCACAAATCAACGTTTCACAATAAGTTAAGCACAAAATATGGCTGGGGCCCTAGGGGCGTACCAGACCATATACTAAGTAAGAGACTTAGAAACAACGACTTGCAAGGAGACAAGGCCTAGGGCCTTCAGAAGTGCTGGGGCCTCACGAAACCACCCAAGGCAGGTAAGTAAAGGACCCACGGGGGACGCGTGCAGTGTGGATACACAGGCGCGAATCGCCGTTAACTTCAATGGGGCAAGTCGCGGTTGGAAATAAAGAGTTTTAGGATACTTCGGGAGAACCTACAAGCAAGTCACTTACAGGGTAAGTAGTTCTAGGGCCCACACCCACAGGAGCACCGTAGTGCTGGAGTTACCTCACCCAGGGAAGCCGGGTGCACAGGTGTCCTTTGGTGTCGGGTCGCGGCGTCGTTTTCAATGGCGAACAAAGAAGACTTGCTGCTTGCGGGAGCTGAAGAAGTGTCCGGTGGAATCCAAGCCTGGATTCTGAAGAAGGATGACCTGAAAGCAGAGGGGACAGTGTTCAAAGTCACTTGGCAGTGACCCGGGGCAAGGAAGATGGATGCCCACCGTCGTCGGTCGCTTCAGGTCGGTTGCAGGTGCCTTGACTCTTCAGCCACGTGGTCCAGGAGGCGTCGACGACGACCAGGAGCTGGATTCGGTGTGTCCCTCGACGTCTGCAGCTGACTGCGGTGTCGGCAACTCGATTGGAGCCAACAAGCCTTGGCAGCAGCAAGTCTCGGGGAGATGAAGAAAAGTCGATGGCGCAGACCAGCAAGGTCTGAGGGACTCACCCAGCGAGGGTAAGTCAGGGCAGGCCTGGAGCAACCAGTGGAGCCCTTTGGTTTCTTTAAGAAGTCTTCTGGGGACCCACAAGCCAGCGGGCAAGGGATCGCGAAGACACCTCGGGCGGAATCACTCAACAGGGGCCCACGGTCACTCGGGACGGTGTAGGCCTCTGATCTTCGGAGGGATTCCTGCTGGAGGTCGGGACCACACGTGGTCCAAAGCACAAGTTCGTAGAACGTTGTGAAGGGGTTGCACTCGACAATAGTGCACGGTACCCAGGGGTCGCGGTTCCTCGTTACTCGTGGGGTCCACTTGCCTCAGCTTCGCTGGGGACTCACGATGGCCTGGGAGAGGTCAGGAAATCCACTTCCTGGGCTGCAGGGACTTCGGACTCCGGCGGGAGCGGCGTAGTTTGCGACCGTCGTTGTCGTTTTTGGTGCCTGCCAAGCAGGGGAGTCACTCCTTGACTCCAAGGGAGATTCTTCTGTCTTCCAAAGGTAGTGGAACGTCGAAGGGCCAGGATTCTTCTGTAGAGCGTCGTCCAGGGGTTATCTGCTTTGCAATGGCAAGGTTCCCCCTCTTATACTAAAAAGAGGGGATGGACTAGCTCTATGACCCCACCTATGGGAGGGTCAAGGGAGGGGTGGCTACACCCACTTCCCTTTGTCCAGTTTCGCGCCAGAGCAGGGGCAGGTAGCCCCTGAGCTGGTTTGAACTGGCATATGCACAGAGGAGCCTTCTGCTCCCCCAGTGCAGGACTTCAAAGCACTCTAAGAGTGCACCCACCCAGCCCCAATACACTAAACCCTGTCTGGAAGGTGGTTACACCTCCCTGTGACAGGATGCCTATTGTTGGGCTTCCTCCACTGCGAGTTTCGGTCATCAGCAGGAGGGCAGCCCAGTGTCTGTGACTGGTGGCATCCATTTTGTGATGCCAGGGCTCTTTAGGATTCTACCGCGTTTCCACAGCAGGTACATGTCTTATCCCTCTAGAAGGGTGGAATGCTACCCCCGCCGCCAAGATTGGCGGGGGGTAGTATTCCAAGATGTTTGACACCAAACACGACATGTTTTGATGCAGCCATTCCAAAGTTAGCATTTACCGCGAGGATATAATGCACTTAAATAGTATATGGTTTAACCGCATCCACAAACAGCACCAGAGAATGGACTCTGAGAACTGCAGAGGGGCCCTGCTCATGCAGAGGCACCCCCTCACATAGAAGCCAAGCACCCTGCCCTCAGGATTGATAGGGCCTGCCTTAGGGGTGACTGATAGGTTTATATGTGTGTGCAGGAGAGATATAGGAAACCTATATCTCAGTGAGGGGTGCTAGCACCACCTCACCCAGGCTGCAGTAGCAGGCCTGTGGTGTCAGATTTAGACTGCTTCCCAGGGGTGGCATAACACATGCTGCAGCCCCTGGTAGGCCTGTGAAGTACCTATGCCCTTGGCACCTAAGGTACCATATACTAGGGACTCATAAGGCACCACAGTATCCAATCACTAGTGCACCTAGAGTGCACTCCATGTCGTTTAGAGAGAACAGAGAGGCTGGGGCCCTGATTGGCAGGGACCCAGCCAGACTATAGCCAGAAACCAGTGCTAACATCAGAAAAAAGTGGGGGCAACATAAGAGGCAGATCCTACTCTCCTACACAACCCCCCCAAACGTAGGGACACTAAACTAACCTTGACCAGTTGAGTCTTCGTGTTCAAAGTGGAAATACCTTGAGAGTCCATCTGCATTGGCATGTTGGGTCCCAGGCCTATGTTCCACTGTATAGTCCATCCCCTGTAGGGAAATGGACCACCTCAAAAGTTTTGGGTTTTCACCTTTCATCTGCTTTAGCCATAGGAGGGGCTTGTGGTCAGTCTGAACTATGAAGTGAGTACCAAACAAGTATGGCCTCAGCTTCTTCAGGGCCCATACCACAGCAAAGGCCTCCCTCTCTATAGCTGACCAACGTTTCTCTCTAGGGGTCAGCCTTCTGCTAATAAAAGCTACTGGCTGGTCTTGACCTTCATCATTCAGTTGAGACAGTACAGCTCCCACACCCAGCTCAGAAGCATCTGTTTGGACAATGAACTTTTTGGTGTAGTCTGGACTCTGTAAGATGGGGGCAGTGCACATGGCCTGCTTTAGGTCTTCAAATGCCTTTTGACAGCTAGCTGTCCACTGAACCTTTTTTGGCATTTTCTTAGAGGTAAGATCATTCAAGGGGTCACTATAGATCCATATCCCTTGACAAACCTCCTATAGTACCCAGTCAGGCCTAAGAAGGCTCTCACCTGTGTCTGGGTGGTTGGAGCAACCCATTCCAGTATGGTTTGGATTTTGCTCTGCAAAGGCTGAACCTGGCCTCCACCTACAAGGTGGCCCAGGTACACAACCTGACTCTGCCCTATCTGGCACTTGGTGGCCTTGATAGTGAGGCCTGCTTTCTGCAGGGCCTCCAAAACATTTCTGAGGTGGACCAGGTGATCCTGCCAGGAGGAACTAAAGACAGCAATATCATCTAGATAAGCTGAGCAATAAGTTTCCATCCCTGCCAGAACTTTATTCACCAACCTCTGAAAAGTGGCAGGTGCATTTTTCAATCCAAAGGGCATCACCACAAAGTGGTAGTGCCCACCAGGAGTCGAAAATGCTGTTTTGGCTTTTGCATCATCAGCTAATCTGATTTGCCAGTAGCCAGCTGTCAGGTCAAATGTGCTTAGATACTTGGCTGAGGCCAAAGTATCAATCAGCTCATCTGCCCTTGGTATGGGATAGGCATCAGTCCTAGTGACTGCATTGAGGCCTCTGTAGTCTACACAAAACCTCATTTCTTTCTTACCACCCTGGGTATGAGGCTTGGGTACCAGGACTACTGGGCTAGCCCAAGGGCTATCTGAAGGCTCAATCACGCCTAACTCCAACATTTTCTGGACTTCAGTCCTGATACAGTCCCTGACATGGTCAGGTTGCCTGTAGATTTTATTCTTGACAGGCAGACTGTCCCCAGTGTCCACCTCATGGGTGCACCAGGTAGTCTGACTAGGGGTCAGGCTAAACATATGTCTAAACTGTTGCAGAACTTGTCTGCACTCAGTTTGCTGATGGTCAGTGAGGCTGCTTGCCAAAGCAACACCATCTACTGACCCATCATCAGGGTTCTGAGAGAGCAGGTCAGGGAGAGGGTCACTCTCCTCCTCCTGGTCCTCATCAGTTGCCATGAGCAAGCCCATGTCAGCCCTGTCAACATATGGCTTTAATCTGTTGACATGAAGCACCCTTAGGGGGCTCCTGGGAGTTCCAAGATTCACCAGATAGGTGACTTCTCCCTTCTGTTCAACTATTGTATGGGGGCCACTCCACTTGTCCTGGAGGGCTGCTGGGGCCACAGGCTCCAACACCCACACTTTCTGTCCTGGCTGGTATACAGTCAGCACAGCCTTTGGTCATGCCAAGCTTTTTGCAATTCTTGGCTGGCCTCCAGGTTTTTGGTTGCCTTTTTCATGTACTCTGCCATCCGGGAGCGGAGACCAAGTACATAGTCCATCACATCTTGTTTGGGGGCTTGAGAGGTAACTCCCAGCCCTCTTTTACCAAACATAGTGGACCTCTCACAGGATGCCCAAACAGAAGCTCAAATGGGCTGTAGCCAACCCCCTTCTGTGGAACCTCTCTGTATGCAAACAAAAGGCAAGGAAGAAGAAGGTCCCATTTCCGCCTAAGCTTCTCTGGGAGTCCCTTAATCATTCCTTTCAAGGTCTTGTTGAAGCGTTCAACTAAACCATTGCATTGTGGGTGATAGGGAGTGGTGAACTTATAAGTTACACCACACTCCTTCCACATTGCTTTCAGATATCCTGACATGAAGTTGGTACCTCTGTCAGAAATGACCTCCTTTGGAAAACCCACTCTGGAGAAAACTCCAATGAGGGCTCTTGCCACCACAGGTGCTGTGGTGGTCCTCAGAGGAATTGCCTCTGGGTACCTGGTGGCATGATCCACTACCACCAGGATAAATCTGTGCCCAGATGCAGTCTGAGGGTCAAGGGGACCAACAATGTCAATCCCTACCCTTTCAAAGGGTACCCCCACCACAGGTAGTGGTATCAGGGGGCCTTTGTTGTGCCACCTGCCTTACCACTGGCTTGGCAAGTGACACAGGAGCGACAAAACTCCTTTGTGTCCTCTGACATGTGTGGCCAATGAAAATGTGGAACAAGCCTGTCCCAGGTCTTGTTTTGGCCCAAGTGTCCTGCCAAAGGGATATCATGTGCTAAGGTCAAGAGGAACCCCCTAAACTTCTGAGGTATTACCAACCTCCTGGTGGCTCCAGGGGCTGGGTCTCTACCCTCAGAATATAGGAGTCCCTCATCCCAATAAACTTTATGGGACCCACTAGCACTCCCAGCAGCCTCAGCAGCAGCCTGCTGTCTGAGGGGTTCAAGAGAGGGGCAGCACTGTTGCTCCTTGCTCAGATCTTCCCTGGAAGGGCCCCCTGCCCCCAAGAACTCAACCTGGTCAGGTTCAAGTCCCTCTGGGGCAGTTCCTTCTTCAGGTTCTGCTTCACCTCCCTCTGGAAGTGAATCCTTGATCTGAGACAGAGGGGAAGGCACTGCCTTAACCCTACTGCTCCTCCTCTTGGGAAGCATCTGGTCCATTGTTCCAGGATCCAGAGCTGGTTCAGTGTCATGCATTCTTGCTTGTGACCTGGTCACAGCAAATACCTCTGCAGGGATGCCCAACATCTCAGCATGAGTCCATAACTCTACTTCAGACCAGGCTGAAGTCTCTAGATCATTGCCCAATAGACATTCTACAGGGAGGTCTGCACTGACTACAACCTTCTTGAGGCCAGTTACCCCTCCCCAGGAGAAATTCACAACTGCCAGACTATGGTTGGTCTGGACATTGCTTGCATTGGTCACCTGGTACATTTCACCCAGGATGATCTGTCCAGGGTCCACTAGGTCCTCTGCCACCATGGTGACACTAGCACCTGTGTCCCTAAATGCCAAAGCCTGTTTGCCATTTATCAAAGGCTGCTGTTTGTACTTGCCCAGATTACTGGGGCTTACTAGGAAGGACATATCAATGTTTCCCTCACAAATCAGCATTGCCTGAGTGGTCACTCTGACTAGGTCAGAATCCACTTCAGAACCCAGGGTCAACCCTACTACACCCTTATTCTGAGTACCACCTCCACCAGTAGCTGAGCTAGGGGGCACAGTTGCCTTAGGGGCAGGAGTGGTGGTGGTTTGGTCTTTGGACTTGGTACAATCAGAAGTCCAGTGCCCTTTCTGTTTACAGAATTTGCACCAGGGCTTCTTTTGGCCTTTTCCCTTGTTGGACTGTGACTCCCCACCAGATGCAGATTTTTGGGGCCCTTGTGAAGACTTCTGGTCTTTTGACTTATCCCCACCTTTCTCAGGGCCTTTAGGATCTTGCTTCTTAGTGTCACCCCCTTGGTTCTGGGTTTTCTGCCTCACCCTGGTTCTGACCCATTTGTCTGCCTTCTTTCCCAATTCTTGGGGAGAGGTCAGATCAGAGTCCACCAGGTACTGATGCAACAACTGGTTCTGGCAATTATTTAGGATCTGTTCTCTCATCATCAGATTATACAATCCCTTGAAATCAGTAACCCTACTGCCAACCAGCCAACCCTCTAGAGCCTTGGTTGCACAATCAACAAAGTCAGTCCAGTCCTGAGTCTGTGCCTTCTGGGTATCTCTGAACTTTAACCTGTACTGCTCAGTGGTTAAGCCAAACCCATCTATCAGTGCACTCTTCAGGACCTCATAATCATCAGCATCCTCCTCTCTAACAGTGAGGAGCTTGTCTCTTCCTTTATCTGAAAAGGAGAGCCACAAGATTGCTGCCCACTGCTTTTGGGGGACCTGCTGTACTCTACAGGCCCTCTCCATAGCAGTTATCCACTTGTGGATATCATCCCCACTCTGGTAGGGAGGAACAACCTTGCTCAGGTTCCTATGGTCAGGGACATATTCTCTGCCTCTAGGGACACTGTTGCTGCCACCAGGGGGTTCTAAACCCTCCCTTCTGGAAGCTCTCTGGATCTCCAGGGCTTCTCTATCCAGTGCCAACTGCTTGGTTCTGAGGGCCACTTTGGCTTCCTCATACTGGAGCAGTTTGCACCTTCTCTCAGAGGAGGTCTCTCTTAAGTTAAAGTATGAGCTCCTCTCTTGGACAAATTCTCTGCCAGAGTGATAAGAGTGCTCAGATTCCCTGGAAGGGGATCTGTGCCTCTCATCCACTCTGCCAGTTCTCTTAGGGAGAACTCCTCTGTCCTGTTCAGGCTCCTTGAAGCCTGGCCCTTCAACCACAGAGTCTTGGTCATTCGGATTGTCCTCATCTGACCCAGATACTATGATTGACCCACCCACTGATTCAGACCCCTTAGCTCCTAGAGCCAATCTAAGGTCATCTGCTGTCAGCAGATCTATCAGGTGCAGGGTTGAGGGACTCTGTCCTAGCCTCAGGTGTCTGTCAACACACATGGCTCTCAAGTCAGAGAAAGCCATGTCCTTATACTGAGGCTGAGTGGATCCACTGGGTCCACCCTTTAAGGACATTCTAGTGTTGTGCAGTGTTGTACTACCTACACTAGTTTGTGGCCTACTGATCCTAGCTTGAGCTGTGGAAAGGGTGTGCTATCCCTTGGCACACAGCTCTAAGTTCAGTAGAACTTATTGATACTAAGCTTGACTTTATATGTACCTTGAGTACCTATAATGGTTTTCAGTTAGTAATTCAAATAGAGATTTTCTGGTAAAACAATGGCAAGCTGGAATCCCACACGCTGCCCACCAATGTGAGAAGTTGGCCTGGTATATGCTGTTCACTAATTAAAGTGGACACCTTGCACCAGGGCAAATCGACTCTTATGGTAGATAGGTTTAAGACAACCTTTTAAAGAAAGCTATCCTAGTGGTAGCTGTGGAGAGCAGCCTTCAGGCTAAGTCTCGGAGGAATGTAAAGCAGCTTGTTTTACCATATAATCTCTTGAATCACCAAATGAAAAGACACCACACAGGTATATATATCAAATATATATGTATTTATTTCTAAATAACTCTCTACTAATCTCTTTATGAGATTAGAAGACAAACATATGCACAAATCAACGTTTCACAATAAGTTAAGCACAAAATATGGCTGGGGCCCTAGGGGCGTACCAGACCATATACTAAGTAAGAGACTTAGAAACAACGACTTGCAAGGAGACAAGGCCTAGGGCCTTCAGAAGTGCTGGGGCCTCACGAAACCACCCAAGGCAGGTAAGTAAAGGACCCACGGGGGACGCGTGCAGTGTGGATACACAGGCGCGAATCGCCGTTAACTTCAATGGGGCAAGTCGCGGTTGGAAATAAAGAGTTTTAGGATACTTCGGGAGAACCTACAAGCAAGTCACTTACAGGGTAAGTAGTTCTAGGGCCCACACCCACAGGAGCACCGTAGTGCTGGAGTTACCTCACCCAGGGAAGCCGGGTGCACAGGTGTCCTTTGGTGTCGGGTCGCGGCGTCGTTTTCAATGGCGAACAAAGAAGACTTGCTGCTTGCGGGAGCTGAAGAAGTGTCCGGTGGAATCCAAGCCTGGATTCTGAAGAAGGATGACCTGAAAGCAGAGGGGACAGTGTTCAAAGTCACTTGGCAGTGACCCGGGGCAAGGAAGATGGATGCCCACCGTCGTCGGTCGCTTCAGGTCGGTTGCAGGTGCCTTGACTCTTCAGCCACGTGGTCCAGGAGGCGTCGACGACGACCAGGAGCTGGATTCGGTGTGTCCCTCGACGTCTGCAGCTGACTGCGGTGTCGGCAACTCGATCGGAGCCAACAAGCCTTGGCAGCCGCAAGTCTCGGGGAGATGAAGAAAAGTCGATGGCGCAGACCAGCAAGGTCTGAGGGACTCACCCAGCGAGGGTAAGTCAGGGCAGGCCTGGAGCAACCAGGGGAGCCCTTTGGTTTCTTTAAGAAGTCTTCTGGGGACCCACAAGCCAGCGGGCAAGGGATCGCGAAGACACCTCGGGCGGAATCACTCAACAGGGGCCCACGGTCACTCGGGACGGTGTAGGCCTCTGATCTTCGGAGGGATTCCTGCTGGAGGTCGGGACCACACGTGGTCCAAAGCACAAGTTCGTAGAACGTTGTGAAGGGGTTGCACTCGACAATAGTGCACGGTACCCAGGGGTCGCGGTTCCTCGTTACTCGTGGGGTCCACTTGCCTCAGCTTCGCTGGGGACTCACGATGGCCTGGGAGAGGTCAGGAAATCCACTTCCTGGGCTGCAGGGACTTCGGACTCCGGCGGGAGCGGCGTAGTTTGCGACCGTCGTTGTCGTTTTTGGTGCCTGCCAAGCAGGGGAGTCACTCCTTGACTCCAAGGGAGATTCTTCTGTCTTCCAAAGGTAGTGGAACGTCGAAGGGCCAGGATTCTTCTGTAGAGCGTCGTCCAGGGGTTATCTGCTTTGCAATGGCAAGGTTCCCCCTCTTATACTAAAAAGAGGGGATGGACTAGCTCTATGACCCCACCTATGGGAGGGTCAAGGGAGGGGTGGCTACACCCACTTCCCTTTGTCCAGTTTCACGCCAGAGCAGGGGCAGGTAGCCCCTGAGCTGGTTTGAACTGGCATATGCACAGAGGAGCCTTCTGCTCCCCCAGTGCAGGACTTCAAAGCACTCTAAGAGTGCACCCACCCAGCCCCAATACACTAAACCCTGTCTGGAAGGTGGTTACACCTCCCTGTGACAGGATGCCTATTGTTGGGCTTCCTCCACTGCGAGTTTCGGTCATCAGCAGGAGGGCAGCCCAGTGTCTGTGACTGGTGGCATCCATTTTGTGATGCCAGGGCTCTTTAGGATTCTACCGCGTTTCCACAGCAGGTACATGTCTTATCCCTCTAGAAGGGTGGAATGCTACCCCCGCCGCCAAGATTGGCGGGGGGTAGTATTCCAAGATGTTTGACACCAAACACGACATGTTTTGATGCAGCCATTCCAAAGTTAGCATTTACCGCGAGGATATAATGCACTTAAATAGTATATGGTTTAACCGCATCCACAAACAGCACCAGAGAATGGACTCTGAGAACTGCAGAGGGGCCCTGCTCATGCAGAGGCACCCCCTCACATAGAAGCCAAGCACCCTGCCCTCAGGATTGATAGGGCCTGCCTTAGGGGTGACTGATAGGTTTATATGTGTGTGCAGGAGAGATATAGGAAACCTATATCTCAGTGAGGGGTGCTAGCACCACCTCACCCAGGCTGCAGTAGCAGGCCTGTGGTGTCAGATTTAGACTGCTTCCCAGGGGTGGCATAACATATGCTGCAGCCCCTGGTAGGCCTGTGAAGTACCTATGCCCTTGGCACCTAAGGTACCATATACTAGGGACTCATAAGGCACCACAGTATCCAATCACTAGTGCACCTAGAGTGCACTCCATGTCGTTTAGAGAGAACAGAGAGGCTGGGGCCCTGATTGGCAGGGACCCAGCCAGACTATAGCCAGAAACCAGTGCTAACATCAGAAAAAAAGTGGGGGCAACATAAGAGGCAGATCCTACTCTCCTACAGCTCCCAAGTAAGGAATACTGTTGACTCAGCTCAAGGATTGACTGCCAACCGATAATTTGGGGACATTCCTCCCTCATAGCATACATGCCATTATATGGGACTTTCCAAAATTGGTGACTAGGTCTAGTTTCTTCATAAAAGTCACAAAGGTTTCTACTGGACTACAGAGCGCTCTTTGCATTTATGCCATAAGTAATGCATCATCTGCGCAAAGTAACGCTGGAATGTGAGAACTCCTTATCTTCGGTGTGTCACTTGTGGCACTGACCAAGGAGGAATTCAAATTGTTAATATAAATAATAAACAATAGCGGAGCAACAATGCAAACTTGACGCACTCCTCTTTCTAATGGTAAGGTTATGATAATTCACCAAAAGGACCAAATTGAACTTTGACAGCTAGATTTTCATGCAAGATAAATAGGAAGTTCACCAGCGCTTCCTCTATTCCTAAATCTTACAGCATCAGTCAAAGGTTTGAGCGATTTATGCAGTCAAAAGCTGTAGAGAGGTCCATAAAGGCCAGGTATACTGGGCAGTGCCTGGCGATTGTTTACTTGCCAATAATCAAACTGGGTGGAATTATTCTGAAGAATCCATAGGAAACCACAAATATCCAAGAAATCCATACAAATGTGAAGGAAATCCACACAAATGCTCAGAAAATAAAGCAGGGAAAATTACACTCGTGTCCTACTCATCATCTTAAAAAAGAAATGCAAACAAAAGTATAAAATCCCACAGGGCAGCACCTGAATGCAGGTATACAAGAGCATTGAAAACCTCTATAAATTCATTCAAATAACATACTACCTTATAGACTGTCCCAGAACAATCCCACAACTTTTAAATATGATGCCCAAACACCAAAACACCCTTTTCAAAAAATAACACTTACCTGCAGCACATCATCTTGAATCCTTCCCATCATTTAGTCTGTGCTCCACCTGACAAAAACATAAAAAAGATGCATCCATAAGAGATGTTATAACAAAAAACACAGAACCAAAAAAGAAAAATAAATATGTTTCAAACCATATTTGCAATGTAACTTTAAAACTTTAAAAACTTTAAAATGTTGTAAATATCAAAAAAATAGAATAGACATAACTTATATTTTGTGTTTTTTTAGTCATTAGAACTGTTTTCTTAATTACAACAAAAATAAAATGCATAATATATATTTTATGGTTATATGATATAAAATAAAACACTTTTCAAAATACCTATGAATAATTTTTCAGTAAATTCAGTAAAGAAAATGCTTTAGAAATCCATTTAAACTTGAAAAAATACCACACACAAAAACATAAAGTGATACGAGTAAAAAATGTGAACCAAGCCACATCTTTCCAGTAAACAAAAAACATTTAAAAAATCATAAATGAAGATGTCATTAAAAATTGTCCTATTTATTGGTTCAATAAATCTACTTATTGGTTTGTGTAATGTAGTGACAACAATGTAGTCAACAAACGGTATTCATCCTGTCAATGTAATGGAATGCAAACTCCAGCAGCCACACACTTGCTCAAAGCAAATTGTGCATGGATTTGATTTACTTTTGGCACCAGTTGTCCGGCTGTTGTATTTAGGAAAATCACATAGGCATCAATTAGTCTTCAGTTAACACTTTCTTAATTAAAAGCTCCCTCTTTACATTTTATCCTCTACTTAAGGGGGAGCTTGTAATCTACCATTTTGTAGCTTCTTTATCATGATGAACCCCATCCATTCACTGATCTACTTCTTGCCCTTCCACTCAGGCACTAAGTGATGTCCAGGGTCAGTGTCTGACTGATTTTCAGTACCTATTTTCAACACCTGTTTTCAGGAAACTAAAATCCTAAGCTAGTCAAGGCATTAACACCACTTCACCTTTAGGTGATTCCCATGATGCTCAGGACCATTTGTCATAGCACAGTATTGAAAAACTATGACCCAGGAACCAGTTAGTGAACATCTATGACTTTATTATGCAAAGGTCCTCTTTGTACACCTGTTCTTTTTATTCCACTATCCTCTTATTACTGTGTTCTGACCTAGACTGTCCTTTTCTGTTTCCATTCCCTGTCCATCCGTGTTGGAACTGGCCCTCTCTGCATGGTCACAGCCAAACATTCTGCCTTCACCCCTCCTGCTTCGCTGAATTTGTTTGCGTTGGATTTAGGAATCTGTGCACTGTCCCAGTGCAAATCAGTGCTATCATCCTTTTGCTCTCTCCCTAAAACATGGTAGAGTTGGCATACACCTCATTGGCACATTTAATTTAGTCCCTAGTTTTTGGAACTACATGTACCAGGGCCTGTGAATTAAATGCTACTAGTGGGTCTGCAGCACTCATTGTGCCACTCACTAAAGTAACCTTTTGAAACATGTCTCAGGCCTGCCACTGCAGCCTGTAGTGCAGTTTTTAACTGCCATTCGACCCGGCAAAATATACCTTTTGCCAGGCCTAAACCTTCCTTTTTAATACACATAAGTCACCCCTAAGGTAAGACCTAAAGGCTCGTAGGGTAGGGTGTCTTGTATTTAAAAAGTAGGACTTGTGGGTTTAGGTTTTTCATGTCCTGATAGTGAAAAACTCCTAAAGTTGTTTTTTACTACTGGAAGGTCTATCTCACCCATTGACTAATATGGGGTTACCTTATTATATTTATTAAGTGATCATTTTTGATCAAGAGAAGATAGAAATATGGTGTTTACCCTCAAATGAAATGTTATGTAAAATCCTCATTAACGGTAAAGCTGATTTTTAAGCCACAATTCTGAAAATGTCACTTTTAGAAAGTTGATATTTTCTGTACTAACCATTTTGTGCTTCTGCCAGTGTCCAGGGCCACCTGCCTGTGAATGGCTCTGCTGTTGGGGTTTGTGTATTCCTTCCAGACAGTAACACGCAAGGGGACAAGGTATGGGCAGGGTGAGCCATCGTGATACAATGGCTGGGGCGGAGCTGTGCCTTGCCCCACTTACACTACAAAGGGCTTACCGCACGCTCACACAAAGGAACTTGTCTCTAGTCATTTGTCACCCCAGACTTCATGGAGCCTCGACAGTGGAAGGGAAGAAACTCCAGAACCAGATATGGGGGAGTATAGGGAATCCCTCACTTCAAAGGTTGGCACTTGGAATAAATATTGGACCTCCTGAGACACTTTTCAGTAAACTCCTGGACTTGTTGACATTGCAGAAGAAGGAAAGCCTTTCTCCCCAATGAACTGCTCTGCTGCTTAAGGCCTGGCTTGCTCCCCCCGGATTGCCTTGCTGCTGTCAGAGGACTGCTCTGCTGCTTGAGGACTGCCTTGACCCCCAGAGGTGCCTCCCCAGGCCCTTGACCCTTGGCTGGCATCAGTTGAGCTCCTCCTGTGAAGAAAGGTGAAAGCCTGAAGTTTTGGGCTTTTTGCGACAGCCGTTTGTGCCAAAACTAACACCCACGACGACCGCTAAAGCAAAGCTCCAGTGAACCCGACTCTTCACACTACAATGACCTCCAGCGCTGACTGGCAACGCAAATCTGCACTTCACGATATGGCAATGACAGCCCGTGGAGACTGCCAACTTGAAGCTCCAGCAACTACTGTCTTCAGCTTCCGATCAGATCTTTACACTACAGCTGCAACCGTCCACGGTGCCAGGCCTGCTCTTCACACTACACTGACAACCATCCTCGATGCTCCTCCTGCTGCTCGCAGCCTTCTCCACCGTGTACTGAACTCTTCATGCCTGACTTTGAGAAGGTAACTTTTTTAGCAGGACTAACCTGGTCCCTGTATCTGGCCCGTGCTCCATCGTGGTCAACCTGAACTTATGACTTTACCATGGCCATGCACGACCACATACCTGGGAGTGGCGCTTTGTGCAGTTAGGCATTACATCTACCTAAAACTTTGAAATTGCATATCTCTGGTTCTACTGATTAGATTTTGTTATTCTAGCACAATTTTATTTATTAAAATCGACTCTATTTTTCTAAATTGGTTTGGGATTTTTTTCTGTTGTGTTTTTCTACAACAATGTTTGTGTGCTGCATAAATACTTTACACTTTGCATCTAAGTTAACCCTGACTGCTTTGTGCCAGAAAGTTAAGCATAGGTTGATTTAGTGACTTTTTATGGTTCATCCAGACAAGGATTGCGGTTGTTGCCTGAGTGGTGCTTCCATCCCCGCAACAACTAACAAGATTTCGTACAATCCACATTGGCAGAAATAGGTTTTCCATGTCTCCATCTTGTTTAGGATTCTACACTTGTGAAATAGACATATTGAGAAGTATATGTGATTACTGTTTTTGCAATTTCTTTTATAGATAGGTGCTAATTATTATTTTGTTTACAGTATATGTTTCCTTTTTCTTGTACAGAAATCGCAGCACCAGAGTGTGAATGATCGACACACATTTACTTATACAGACATTGAATAAGTACATGCAGAGTACTATAAATTGATATATAAAGTATCTGGGGTTCAGTGTGTCTGTGCAAGAGAATCCACATCCTTTTAAAGTACAAAAACAATGATTATCCCATTTTAACAGTTTGTTTTGTCATATTGTTGAATTAGAAAATAAATGACTGTGTACAGAATGAGATTGGAAAGTAAGCACCATTTAAAATCTGTCTATTTTGTCTTAGACCACTGGAGTAATAAGGCCTAGATTTGGATGCAGATGACATAGTACAGGAACCATCTCAAGGTGGTAGCGTGTGTGCTTCACAATATAGTCAGGTGTCACTTCTAGGTTGATTAGTAGCTTGGTTAATCATATGCAAAAAGTTTCTGAGAGGGTAAAGTTCAGTGGGACAAGACTGCATGCAATATCCGAAGAGGGAACATCATCGCTGGATAGCCTTGGGTCGTAGCTACAGTGAAGATTTCTACATTCGGACTTAGGGGCCGATTCCGATTCGGGCCGGAAATCTCTCCGACCGAGCCGGAACCGGAGAGATTTCCGACCAAATCGGACCCGTGCAGCCCGACCGAACGAGTACGATGCGTCCGTATGCAATCGTACTCGAGTCGGCCGGACTCCCATTGAAGTCAATGGGAGCCGGTCGTACAATGCGTACGCGGGCTCCCATTGCCTCAATGGGTGCGAGGCGAACAAGGGCGCCCACTACAGCGGGTACGCAGCGAAGCGACTCGCGCCGTACACGCACAGGTAGGGGGGACCCATGGGTCCCCCCTGTGTGTGACTCGCGCGGCTACGCGTACAGGGGGGTCCGACACGGACCCCCAAAGTGCGGCTCCGACTGCTCTTTCGAGCCGGACGGCGCGTGTCGGTCGGACTGCTCGCGGCGCGCATCGTACTTACTTGGCCGGGGAACGTCTCCATTGCGCGGTGCGAGTCGTGTCCGAGCGAGTCGGTCGGTGCGGTTCGACCCGGGAACGAGTCGGTCGGAGCGGTTGGGACGCCCGAACGAGTCGGTCGGCGATTACGCATCGTACTCGCTCGTCTGGACGCGCGTACGAATCGGTCGGGAAATAGGGCTCCGAATCGGATCCGGTTAAGCCGAATCCGATTCGGAGCCCTACCGGCCGAGATCAGAATCGGCCCCTTAGTCTCTGAAATGGAAGTTGAAAATCATCCTGCGTGATGAGGCAGAGGGCTGTATCTAAAGACAGCTCCGCAAGGGCGAATACCCCATTCATGAAGGACTGCTGAAAAGAACGTAGTGGCAGAAACCACAGTCAATCCAAACGGCGATGCACCTTGGGTGGATAGGCGAGAAGGTTGGTCTCAGTCTACTCCTGATTCTCAGAGCACAGCAGTTTTTAGCCAAAAAATGTATAAGTCCCTAGTTTTGGATTTTGACTTTCTGGGCACCGTTAGCACCACTTCCAAGGGTCCAGGACTGGAGGGGCACCACTTGGAGGGTCAGTACGTACTCAGGCTAGGTCCAGGTGAGGGTTCAAGATGGAGGAAACCTTTTGTGTCCCCGTGGCTGTGAACATGAGGACCACAAACAAGCCCTTGTGAGTCACTCTGGAGGTCCTGGGACAGTTAAGATCCAGTCCTTGTCCCCAGGTAGAAGGTAGCAGAGCAGTAGGACAAACAGGGCAGCAATCCAGGCAGATATGCAGTCTTGTGGAGCAGCAGTCCAGCAGAGTGGCAGTCCTTCCAGCAGCACAGCAGTCCTTTTTCCTGTCAGAGTATCCACAGGTCCAGAAGTGTACGGAAGAGTTGGTGTCTGAGGTCCTACATTTATACCTTGTTGCCCTGGTTCTGGAAGGCGGAAGAAGCTTCTAAAGAGTGGATTTGAAGTGCATGGAATTTCCTGCCACCCCTGCCCTTACTCCAAGCTGGCTGAAGTGACAATGCTTGGTCGTTAGGTGCCTTGTGTGAAGGCAGAGCACTGGTTTTTCAGCTGACAATCAATCAATCAATCAGGGTTTTATAAAGCGCGCTACTCACCTGTGAGGGTCTCAAGGCGCTGGGGGGGTGGTGCAGCTCCGGTTCAGTCGAAGAGCCAGTTCTTGAGGCTCTTCCTGAAGGTGTGCAGTGTAGGGGTAGCTGTAAGTGGGGCTGTGCTCAGCTTCATCCCCTATCCTGCCAGCAGATGGCCCATTCAGGCACACCTAATCCCTCTACTGTGTGACTGTCTGGGAGGAATTCACAAAGCGCAACTGTCAGTTACGCCAAGTCATGAGACCCAAAGCAGGCTAAAGGCACAAAAGTGCTAAGGGCAGAAATATGCCAATTTTCAAAAAGTTACATTTTTATAATTGTAATAAAAAACCTGACTTTACCATTAAGTAGGGCTCTTCACTATAATTCTTAAAACTCCAAACATGAAATAGATACCAGCTCCCAATAGGAAATTACAGCTTATTAAATGTAATAAGGAATCCCCAATGGTAGGCCTCACAGTAGTGAAAAGTGAATGTAGACATTTTTCACTACCAGGACATGCAAAACTTAAATGTCCAACCATTTAATTATACAGCACCCTGACCTATGGGTGCCTAGGGACTACCTTAGCGGTGACTTATATTTAATAAAAGGGGACTTTAAGGCTTGGCCAGGGGGTTTAAATGCCAAGTCCACGTGACAGTTTAAAACTGCATTTAGGCTCCAGTGGCAGACCTGGGACATGTTTGAACGTGCTACTTAAGTGGGTCACACAATAAGTGCTGCAGGCCCACTAGTAGCATTTAATTTAGGGGAGAGGATGTAGCCTTGCGGCTAGAGCGGTCGATCTCGGACCTCGGGAACCGGGTTCGAGTCTCGGCAACGACGCTCAACATCCTGTGATTCTGGGCAAATCACTTAATCTCCCCATGCCTAACAAAAATGAATGTGTCCATCTGTAACAAAACTGGTGCTCATGTAAAGCGCTCTGATACCCGATGTCTTGGGTCTAGTTCGCGCTATATAAAACTCTAAAAAAAAAAAATTACAGGCCCTGGGTATATGGTATAGCACTCTACAAGGGACTTACAAGTAAATTTAATTAATATGCCAATTGGGCATAAGCCAATTAAACCATGTTTTAGGGAAGGAGCACAAGCATTTTAGCACTGGTAAGTAGTGGTAAAGCGCACAGAGTCCTAAGGCCAACAACAATAAGTTGGGGTAAGTGTAGGAAGGTGGAATCTGACTATATGGTTGCCCCATTTTTTTATGGTGTTTTGCTGGTTTATGACTTAGTTGGACTGGGATCCTGCTATTCAGGGCCCCAGTCTATCTGCTTTCTCTGTAAAGGTTTCCATGTGCCTTAGGCACATCTCTGATTGGAATCTGGAGTGCCCTTATAAGTCCCTAGTATATGGTATACTATGTACCAAGGGCATAGGTACCTCAGAGGCCTGCCAGGGGCTGCAGCATGTATTATGCCACCCCTGGAAGGCCATCCAAACTGACACCACAGGTCTGCTACTGCAGCCTGGGTAAGGTGGTGCATGCACCCCTTACTGTGATATAGGTTACCTATATCACTAAATACATACACACATATAAACCTATAAGTCACTCCTAAGGCAGGCCTTATCAATCCTAAAGGCAGAGTGCATGGTTCCTATGTGAGAGGGTGCCCCTGCATGAGCAGGGCCCCTCTGCAGCGTTCGGAGACCATCTCTGATGCTGTTTGTAGTGCAGCCTGACCATATACTCTTAAGCGCATTATATCCTCGCGGTAAAATGCTAACTTTGGAATGGCTGCACCTAAACATGTCGTGTTTGGTGTCAAACATCTTGGAATACTACCCCCCGCCAATCCTGGCGGCGGAGGTAGCATTCCACCCTTCTAGAGGGAAAGACATGTTAACTCTGGCTTACCCGGTAACTTCTTTCTGAAGCCCTGGCATCACAAAATGGATGCTGCTGCCACAGACACAAGTCTGGCCTCCTGCTGCTGGACGAAACTCCGGCAGGGGAGGCCTGGACAATAGGTTTCCTGTTGCAGGGAGGTGTGACCACCTCCCCAGACAGGATAATGTGTATTGGGGCTGGGTGGGTGCACTCTTAGAGTGCTTTGAAGTCCTGCACTGGGGGAGCAAAAGGCTCCTCTGTGCATATGCCAGTTCAAACCAGCTCAGGGGCTACCTGCCCCTGCTCTGTGCGCGAAACTGGACAAAGGGAAGTGGGTGTAGCCACCCCTCCCTTGACCCTCCCATAGGTGGGGTCATAGAGTTAGTCCCTCCCTGTTTTACTGGTTAAAATGGGGAACCCTTGCCACAGCAAGATTAGATAACCCCTGGACGACGCTCTACAGAAGAATCCTGGCCCTTCGACGTTCCACTACCTTTGGAAGACAGAAGAATCTCCTTGGAGTCAAGGAGTGACTCCCCTGCTTGGCAGGCACCAAAAACGACAATGACGGTCGCAAACTACGCCGCTCCGCCGGAGTCCGAAGTCCCTGCAGCCCAGGAAGTGGATTTCCTGACCTCTCCCAGGCCATCGTGAGTCCCCAGCGAAGCTGAGGCAAGTGGACCCCACGAGTAATGAGGAACCGCGACCCCTGGGTACCGTGCACTATTGTCGAGTGCAACCCCTTCACAACGTTCTACGAACCTGTGCTTTAGACCACGTGTGGTCCCAACCTCCAACAGGAATCCCTCCGAAGATCAGAAGCTTACACCATCCCGAGTGACCGTGGGCCCCTGTTGAGTGATTCCGCCCGAGGTGTCTTCGCGATCCCTTGCCCGCTGGCTTGTGGGTCCCCAGAAGACTTCTTAAAGAAACCAAAGGGCTCCCCTGGTTGCTCCAGGCCTGCCCTGACTTACCCTCGCTGGGTGAGTTCCACAGACCTTGCTGGTCTGCGCCATTGACTTTTCTCCATCTCCCCAAGACTTGCGGCTGCCAAGGCTTGTTGGCTCCGATCGAGTTGCCGACACCGCAGTCAGCTGCAGACGTCAAGGGACACACCGAATCCAGCTCCTGGTTGTCGTCGACACCTCCTGGACCACGTGGCTGAAGAGTCAAGGCACCCGCAACCGACCTGAAGCGACCGACGACGGTGGGCATCCATCTTCCTTGCCCCGGGTCACTGCCAAGTGACTTTGAACACTGTCCCCTCTGCTTTCAGGTCATCCTTCTTCAGAATCCAGGCTTGGATTCCACCGGACACTTCTTCAGCTCCCGCAAGCAGCAAGTCTTCTTTGTTCGCCATTGAAAACGACGCCGCGACCCGACACCAAAGGACACCTGTGCACCCGGCTTCCCTGGGTGAGGTAACTCCAGCACTACGGTGCTCCTGTGGGTGTGGGCCCTAGAACTACTTACCCTGTAAGTGACTTGCTTGTAGGTTCTCCCGAAGTATCCTAAAACTCTTTATTTCCAACCGCGACTTGCCCCATTGAAGTCAACGGCGATCCGCGCCTGTGTATCTACACTGCACGCGTCCCCCGTGGGTCCTTTACTTACCTGCCTTGGGTGGTTTCGTGAGGCCCCAGCACTTCTGAAGGCCCTAGGCCTTGTCTCCTGCAAGTCGTTGTCCCTAAGTCTCTTACTTAGTATATGGTCTGGTACGCCCCTAGGGCCCCAGCCATATTTTGTGCTTAACTTATTGTGAAACGTTGATTTGTGCATATGTTTGTCTTCTAATCTCATAAAGAGATTAGTAGAGAGTTATTTAGAAATAAATACATATATATTTGATGTATATACCTGTGTGGTGTCTTTTCATTTGGTGATTCAAGAGATTATATGGTAAAACAAGCTGCTTTACATTCCTCCGAGACTTAGCCTGAAGGCTGCTCTCCACAGCTACCACTAGGATAGCTTTCTTTAAAAGGTTGTCTTAAACCTATCTACCATAAGAGTCGATTTGCCCTGGTGCAAGGTGTCCACTTTAATTAGTGAACAGCATATACCAGGCCAACTTCTCACAGTAAGACACCCCTAAGGCTGACAGGTGTAACAACATTGATCCTCACAAGATGTGTGGACAACTTTGCACCTTTCATAGTTTACATTTTTTGTTTTGGTTTAAGACATCTTGGTGAACGTGTGACTTATTCTACTCTACATAGTCATATACCATTAGTTAGCCCTAAAAAACCCTGGAGAAGATATATTTTGCAAAGAGTAGGGATCTTTTCTTGCACAATACATTTGTGCATAAAAGAGCACCGCAAAATGTAATCTTACAGAAAAAATTCTGCTTACATTCTGCAGTATATAAATACAATACAAAAATTGCAAGATTTCTTAACGGCCCTCCACAGGTAATGTTTGCTTTGGGTGGGTCTTCTAGTATCAGAAAAACATTCCTCTGGCGAAGGAAAATGGGAACATTTGTAAGGCAAACAAAGCACCAATATACTAAAATTCACTAAACTTTCTGGGTGAAACAAACACACCTGAAGAATAGCCCTTTATCCTCAAAGGGATCTTTAATATACCAAGGTTTTGTAAGTTGCACAGAGTGTTTGATGCGGCTTACTGCTTGACTAAATGTGTCATAACCTTCCTCAGTCCTGAAGGTATGCTTTTTGTCAGACTCAGCCACACAAATGAAGATCCTTCAAGAGCATCCATAATATGTGCAACTTACTAAATGCCCCATTCAATTTTTGTCTCATTTCATTTTGCTTCAATCTTCCTAGGTTTTATCTCAGTCGCCCAGTATCTGTATTTCAGGTTCTATACCATCGTAAGTTGCCAGTGCAGCTGGTTTTTAAAAACTGTAATAAATATATACATAAAATGAGCATTATGTTTAGTAGATGGTGCAATTAAATTGTAAAACGTGGGCCTAATTTACAAACATTTTGTTACGATTTATGTTTTCTTTAACGTGTTTTTATGCTGCAAAGAAATTGCAATATATACAGAGGTTTAAATTTGTTATGAAGTTAATTTGAAATGTAAGTGCAAAATATATAAAGAGAGTTCCATTGTAAATGCACGTTAAGTTGTGCTCGCATGAGCAAACAGCACAATTCACGAGTGCAAATTCGACTTTGAAATACACTGAGTGATATATTTATGAAAATAGTGGCACAGGGCAGCGCAGTAAGTCACCTTTCTGTGCTGACCTTCATCACTGGGAAAGGGCAAGAATGCACCGAATTTAGGCAGTTCGGCACATTCCTGTCCTTCCCCCTGTGCAGGTGTCGTTTCAGCAGCCTAGCGCTAATGCAGGCACCCTTGCAAGGGTTCCTGTGTTGTAGGCAGCTTTGCATATTCCTGCACAAAAACAATCTATAGAGGTGTTTTTCTCTTTCTATGTGTGCTGTAGAATGAAGCATCCTTAGAAAAAAGAAAAATGAGGAGAAATAAAGATATTTCTCCTCGCTGCGCCTCACCTGGAGAGGAGTATCTTTTCAGCACATTCCCAGGATTACCAGGCCAACTTCTCACATTGGTGGGCAGCGTGTGGGATTCCAGCTTGCCATTGTTTTACCAGAAAATCTCTATTTGAATTACTAACTGAAAACCATTATAGGTGCTCAAGGTACATATAAAGTCAAGCTTAGTATCAATAAGTTCTACTGAACTTAGAGCTGGGTGCCAAGGGATAGCACACCCTTTCCACAGCTCAAGCTAGGATCAGTAGGCCACAAACTAGTGTAGGTAGTACAACACTGCACAACACTAGAATGTCTTTAAGGGGAGGATCCAAAAATCCTTGCAGGAAGCCATTGAGCTTCCACCCTCCAAGTATGATGCACTCCCATTCTTGGAATTGAGAGCTTTATGCAACTTGAGAAAAATAAGGACAGGCCAAAGCCCCACCACCCAACACCTCAAGGAGTTGTTGGTGGCTTATGACCTTAGTAAGCCTGTAGGGACTGAAGGGGTAGGAGCTGAGGGTGGGGCAGAAGAAGAGGAGGAGGCCAGGGGTACCAATACCCCCAGCCCCCTCTGAAACTGGCCAGGAGGGTGACAATGACCCTGACCTGGAAAACCCAATCCCTCCTGTGGATGATGATGAGGATGATCAAAATGATGCCCTCTTTGTCCCCCAGGAAGGATTAAGAGTGTGCCCAGGAAGTCTAGATCTCCTTCCCAGGAGTCTAACCACTCTGGCACCTCTATAGGGAGCTCTGTCTCCTCTCACAGGAGGGAATCCTCTCATGAGAGGAGAGCCAGGCTGGTCCGGTATGAGGAAACTCAGCTGGAAATCAGAAAAAGCAACTGGCTTTAGATAGGGAATCCCTAGATCTCCTCAGGAGAGAAGAAAGTTGGGACTAGAGTCCCATGGTGGCAACAATATCCCTAGAGATAGGGACAGGTCTTATGACCATAGAAACCTAAACAAGATTGTCCCTCCCTACCAGAGTGGGGATGACATCCACAAATGGATAACTGCACTGGAGAGGGCCTGTAAAGTTCAGAAGGTCCCCAGAGGCAGTGGGCAGCAATCTTGTGGCTCTCCTTTGCAGACAAAGGTAGAGACAAGCTCCTCACTGTAAGAGAAGAGGATGCTGACAATTACACAGTCTTGAAGAGTGCTCTGATAGATGGGTTTGGCCTAACCACTGAACAGTATAGGTTGAAGTTCAGAGACACCCAAAAAGCTCAGACTCAAGACTGGGTTGATTTTGTAGATTGTGCTACAAAGGCTCTGGAAGGTTGGATACATGGCAACAAAGTGCAGGACTTTTTAGGATTGTACAATTTGATTATGAGGAGCAGATCCTTAATAATTGTCAAAACCAGCTTTTGCACCAGTATCTGGTGGACTCTGATCTGACCTCTCCCCAAGAATTGGGAAAGAAGGCAGACAAGTGGGTCAGAACCAGAGTAAAAACTAGAAATCAGGGTGGTGACCAGAAGAAAGATTCTACTAAGTCCCAAGAGAAAGGTGGGGATAAATCTAAGGATAAGTCCCCTACAGGGCCCCAAAATTCCTCTTCTGGGGGTGGGTCCCAAACTCCTTCCTCTCCTGAAAAGAAACCCTATTGCCATGTCTGTAAAAAGCCTGGGCACTGGAAAACTGATCCCAGTTGCCCCAGGATTGGCAATAAAGAAAATGTTCCTCCCACAACTACTACCACCCCTCCTGGTACTACCAGTAGTAATCCTCCAGTTGGGAGTAGTGCACCCAAAAGTTAGGTGCTTTTGCAAGAGGAACAGAGGTGGGCCCTAGTTTAGACAGGGACCCCTCAACAGACTCCTCTGACTCTGATGGTGGTATAGGATTTGCCACCTTTACCATGGGTCCCATAGCATTGGGCAGGTACAGATTGGAGCCAATAATTAATGGTCAGAAAGCTGTGGCATTTAGGGACACAGGGGCTAGTGTCACCATGGTGGCAGGGAAACTAGTCCCCCTCACCAGCTTTTACCTGAGTTTAAATACCAGGTGACCAACATTGATGGTGTCAGAACAGATCACCCCATGGCCATAGTCAATCTCAGCTGGGAGGGGGTCACAGGCCCAAAAGAGTGGCAGTGTCCCCAACCCTACCTGTAGATTGCCTGATGGGCAATGATCTGGAAATTTCAGCCTGGGCTGAAGTGGAACACCAAACCCATCTTAGGATGTTGGGCGTCCCTGTAAAGGTTAGTGGGGCTGTGATGGCCACAGCCCCAGCCCAAGAATTTGGAGAGATGGAGCCTGAAAGAATGGCCCACTCTCCCCAAAAGAGAGCACAAGGGTTGAAGAAAAGTCTTCTTCCCCCAGACAGTAGGTAAGGGTCAGCCTCCTCAGGGAACCGACCCTACCCCTAGTGAAGGAACTGCCACAGAGGTAGTCAGGCCTGGCCTGGCCACACCCCTGATGGCAGAGGACCCTTCCAAGGTGGTACCCCGTCTGGAGCAGGTAACCTGCCCCTCTCTACCCTGCCTCAGTCAGCCCAGGGCTGCAGAGGTCAGGGAGGTCAGTGGACCCCCAGGGCCCCCTGTCCAGAGGAAGCCCCCATCAGCAGATTAGGGGCACCCAGTCTAGTAGCCCTAGCCAGGTGAAAATTCCTCTACACACTGAGGGATCCCCCATACCTTTATGTAGGGACCTCCCCCAGAAGGACTCTGGTAGGCAAGGGCAAACCTGGGACCAGAAGGTTCCAAACCTGCCATGTCCCTCCAGTAGTCCATCCAAAGGGACCCAACCCCCAGCTGTAGGCAGCCAAAGGTTGACCCTTAGAGCAAAGTGCAACTCAGTCATGGAAAGACAGGCATACATGGTGACCAGTGATCTGAGGAAGCTGAGGCCAACATTCCTAGGGCCTCACTTCCCTACTCAGACACCTCACCAGCCTTGTACTTTACCTAAGCACACCACAGGTAGTGATTCCCCATGGTGGAGACCCTCTCATACCCTTAGGGTGAGGGATTGCTTAGTGGACCATAAGACAGGGGGCAACCATGCTAGTGCAGGTGCTTCCTTATATGACCACTTAGTCAATGAAGGCTCAACTGGCCAAGGTTAGCCTTATCTCCTTTCGTTTGGGGGGTTATGTAGGAAGGTGGAATCTGACTATATGGTTGCCCCCATTTTTTTTATGGTGTTTTGCTGGTTTATGACTTAGTTGGACTGGGATCCTGCTATTCAGGGCCCCAGTCTATCTGCTTTCTCTGTAAAAGGTTTCCATGTGCCTTAGGCACATCTCTGATTGGAATCTGGAGTGCCCTTATAAGTCCCTAGTATATGGTATACTATGTACCAAGGGCATAGGTACCTCAGAGGCCTGCCAGGGGCTGCAGCATGTATTATGCCACCCCTGGAAGGCCATCCAAACTGACACCACAGGTCTGCTACTGCAGCCTGGGTAAGGTGGTGCATGCACCCCTTACTGTGATATAGGTTACCTATATCACTAAATACATACACACATATAAACCTATAAGTCACTCCTAAGGCAGGCCTTATCAATCCTAAAGGCAGAGTGCATGGTTCCTATGTGAGAGGGTGCCCTGCATGAGCAGGGCCCCTCTGCAGCGTTCGGAGACCATCTCTGATGCTGTTTGTAGTGCAGCCTGACCATATACTCTTAAGCGCATTATATCCTCGCGGTAAAATGCTAACTTTGGAATGGCTGCACCTAAACATGTCGTGTTTGGTGTCAAACATCTTGGAATACTACCCCCCGCCAATCCTGGCGGCGGGAGTAGCATTCCACCCTTCTAGAGGAAAGACATGTTAACTCTGGCTTACCCGGTAACTTCTTTCTGAAGCCCTGGCATCACAAAATGGATGCTGCTGCCACAGACACAAGTCTGGCCTCCTGCTGCTTGACGAAACTCCGGCAGGGGAGGCCTGGACAATAGGTTTCCTGTTGCAGGGAGGTGTGACCACCTCCCCAGACAGGATAATGTGTATTGGGGCTGGGTGGGTGCACTCTTAGAGTGCTTTGAAGTCCTGCACTGGGGAGCAAAAGGCTCCTCTGTGCATATGCCAGTTCAAACCAGCTCAGGGGCTACCTGCCCCTGCTCTGGCGCGAAACTGGACAAAGGGAAGTGGGTGTAGCCACCCCTCCCTTGACCCTCCCATAGGTGGGGTCATAGAGTTAGTCCCTCCCTGTTTTACTGGTTAAAATGGGGAACCCTTGCCACAGCAAGATTAGATAACCCCTGGACGACGCTCTACAGAAGAATCCTGGCCCTTCGACGTTCCACTACCTTTGGAAGACAGAAGAATCTCCCTTGGAGTCAAGGAGTGACTCCCTGCTTGGCAGGCACCAAAAACGACAACGACGGTCGCAAACTACGCCACTCCGCCGGAGTCCGAAGTCCCTGCAGCCCAGGAAGTAGATTTCCTGACCTCTCCCAGGCCATCGTGAGTCCCCAGCGAAGCTGAGGCAAGTGGACCCCACGAGTAACGAGGAACCGCGACCCCTGGGTACTGTGCACTATTGTCGAGTGCAACCCCTTCACAACGTTCTACGAACCTGTGCTTTGGACCACGTGTGGTCCCGACCTCCAGCAGGAATCCCTCCGAAGATCAGAGGCTTACACTGTCCCGAGTGACCGTGGGCCCCTGTTGAGTGATTCCGCCTGAGGTGTCTTCGCGATCCCTTGCCCACTGGCTTGTGGGTCCCCAGAAGACTTCTTAAAGAAACCAAAGGGCTCCCCTGGTTGCTCCAGGCCTGCCCTGACTTACCTTCGCTGGGTGAGTTCCACAGACCTTGCTGGTCTGCGCCATTGACTTTTCTCCATCTCCCCGAGACTTGCGGCTGCCAAGGCTTGTTGGCTCCGATCGAGTTGCCGACACTGCAGACAGCTGCAGACGTCAAAGGACACACCGAATCCAGCTCCTGGTCATCGTCGACACCTCCTGGACCACGTGGCTGAAGAGTCAAGGCACCCGCAACCGACCTGAAGCGACCGACGACGGTGGGCATCCATCTTCCTTGCCCCGGGTCACTGCCAAGTGACTTTGAACACTGTCCCCTCTGCTTTCAGGTCATCCTTCTTCAGAATCCAGGCTTGGATTCCACCGGACACTTCTTCAGCTCCCGCAAGCAGCAAGTCTTCTTTGTTCGCCATTGAAAACGACGCCGCGACCCGACACCAAAGGACACCTGTGCACCCGGCTTCCCTGGGTGAGGTAACTCCAGCACTACGGTGCTCCTGTGGGTGTGGGCCCTAGAACTACTTACCCTGTAAGTGACTTGCTTGTAGGTTCTCCCGAAGTATCCTAAAACTCTTTATTTCCAACCGCGACTTGCCCCATTGAAGTCAACGGCGATCCGCGCCTGTGTATCTACACTGCACGCGTCCCCCGTGGGTCCTTTACTTACCTGCCTTGGGTGGTTTCGTGAGGCCCCAGCACTTCTGAAGGCCCTAGGCCTTGTCTCCCTGCAAGTCGTTGTCCCTAAGTCTCTTACTTAGTATATGGTCTGGTACGCCCCTAGGGCCCCAGCCATATTTTGTGCTTAACTTATTGTGAAACGTTGATTTGTGCATATGTTTGTCTTCTAATCTCATAAAGAGATTAGTAGAGAGTTATTTAGAAATAAATACATATATATTTGATGTATATACCTGTGTGGTGTCTTTTCATTTGGTGATTCAAGAGATTATATGGTAAAACAAGCTGCTTTACATTCCTCCGAGACTTAGCCTGAAGGCTGCTCTCCACAGCTACCACTAGGATAGCTTTCTTTAAAGGTTGTCTTAAACCTATCTACCATAAGAGTCGATTTGCCCTGGTGCAAGGTGTCCACTTTAATTAGTGAACAGCATATACCAGGCCAACTTCTCACAGTAAGACACCCCTAAGGCTGACAGGTGTAACAACATTGATCCTCACAAGATGTGTGGACAACTTTGCACCTTTCATAGTTTACATTTTTTGTTTTGGTTTAAGACATCTTGGTGAACGTGTGACTTATTCTACTCTACATAGTCATATACCATTAGTTAGCCCTAAAAACCCTGGAGAAGATATATTTTGCAAAGAGTAGGGATCTTTTCTTGCACAATACATTTGTGCATAAAGAGCACCGCAAAATGTAATCTTACAGAAAAATTCTGCTTACATTCTGCAGTATATAAATACAATACAAAAATTGCAAGATTTCTTAACGGCCCTCCACAGGTAATGTTTGCTTTGGGTGGGTCTTCTAGTATCAGAAAAACATTCCTCTGGCGAAGGAAAAATGGGAACATTTGTAAGGCAAACAAAGCACCAATATACTAAAATTCACTAAACTTTCTGGGTGAAACAAACACACCTGAAGAATAGCCCTTTATCCTCAAAGGGATCTTTAATATACCAAGGTTTTGTAAGTTGCACAGAGTGTTTGATGCGGCTTACTGCTTGACTAAATGTGTCATAACCTTCCTCAGTCCTGAAGGTATGCTTTTTGTCAGACTCAGCCACACAAATGAAGATCCTTCAAGAGCATCCATAATATGTGCAACTTACTAAATGCCCCATTCAATTTTTGTCTCATTTCATTTTGCTTCAATCTTCCTAGGTTTTATCTCAGTCGCCCAGTATCTGTATTTCAGGTTCTATACCATCGTAAGTTGCCAGTGCAGCTGGTTTTTAAAAACTGTAATAAATATATACATAAAATGAGCATTATGTTTAGTAGATGGTGCAATTAAATTGTAAAACGTGGGCCTAATTTACAAACATTTTGTTACGATTTATGTTTTCTTTAACGTGTTTTTATGCTGCAAAGAAATTGCAATATATACAGAGGTTTAAATTTGTTATGAAGTTAATTTGAAATGTAAGTGCAAAATATATAAAGAGAGTTCCATTGTAAATGCACGTTAAGTTGTGCTCGCATGAGCAAACAGCACAATTTACGAGTGCAAATTCGACTTTGAAATACACTGAGTGATATATTTATGAAAATAGTGGCACAGGGCAGCGCAGTAAGTCACCTTTCTGTGCTGACCTTCATCACTGGGAAAGGGCAAGAATGCACCGAATTTAGGCAGTTCGGCACATTCCTGTCCTTCCCCCTGTGCAGGTGTCGTTTCAGCAGCCTAGCGCTAATGCAGGCACCCTTGCAAGGGTTCCTGTGTTGTAGGCAGCTTTGCATATTCCTGCACAAAAACAATCTATAGAGGTGTTTTTCTCTTTCTATGTGTGCTGTAGAATGAAGCATCCTTAGAAAAAAGAAAAATGAGGAGAAATAAAGATATTTCTCCTCGCTGCGCCTCACCTGGAGAGGAGTATCTTTTCAGCACATTCCCAGGATTACCAGGTTTCGTAAATCTGGGAATGCATCAAAAACCATGGGATTTGCAAGGGAACACCCACACTCCAACCATGGAACACCTACCTGGGGCAGAGTAATGCAACCCGCGATTTGTGCTGAGCTTCCTTACTCCAGATTTATGATGCCACACAAAGCCGCGCAATGTGGCTTTGTGTGGCATCATAAATCTGACCGATAGGCTTGCGTCACGCATGTACTGCTTTGCGTGATGCAAACGTGAGAAAAGCCTCTCATAAATATGCCCTTAATTGTGCATTGGCACTCTTAAACACAGTATTGTGTAAATCATCATCCACAGGGTTGAAAAGTATCTGGGGGTAGTTCTAGGGCAATTATGCCCTGGCACGTTTGGAAACGTGCCCAACGCTCAAATTCCTGGGTATTCACCAATTTCTTCACAAACCATTCCCACCCGGAAGAAAGTCAGTGATTTACACCTGTCAAGGCCAGTAGCAAAGCTGTTTCCAGGGTTGGAATGGAAAGGTAACACCCGAAAATTGGTAGGAGTTTGAGAAAAGAGGACTCTCTGTGGAAAAAGATTTTCCCTACAACTAAATAAAAGTCCATTTCCAGTTAGTAAAATTACACGAGTGCTTCAACAGCAGTATATGGCCCGATTCACAAAAACAATAAATTCGCTCCCGTAGTAATACTCCTATGAATGGACGAAGATTTACTAGATTTTACAAACATTGTCAGCACACCTGGAAATCTCTGCCAGGCGCATGTTTCAAGGCATACTACTAGAAATGCCATGCAACATGTGCCCGATGCAGAATTGAGCCCAGTGTACAGCTTCGCTCTGGAGAAATGCTGCCCGATACCTAATTGCACATCTTTTCCTTATGTTATTAACTCCTTCCCCTAAACCTCCTTGCAAGTCTGGAGGTGATCCATTCTCCTACCTACCTTGAAGTGGAGTTTCTCTAGCCCTTTGCTGGAGTAAAACTCGCTCCATTTCGAGGGTGGAAAAGGGTCGGACCGCACCAACTCACAAGTTTGGGAGCATTCACAAACCATGCCTTGATCTGGCGATTCCCTCCCGTTGAATGTGATCTACTACAGCAGGTTTCTCCGCACTCATGGGTGAGAAATCCGCAGGTGTAATAACATTTACTATTGTAGGAATCTCCTAACAGGCAGAAATGAGCCATTTTCTGCTGGAAATGTACATTTGCCGCCGAAAGTAGTTTTGTGAACCCGGCCCATAATTCAGAATCCATAGATCTGTTCCAGAAGTACTCCAGGAAACCTGCCACTGTCACAGGATTCTAGAATTCTTTGAATAGTTTGTAAATATGGTACATTGATTAATCTGCGGCTATGGAATGGTGCAATCTTGGTGTTCTACGTTTAAAACCTCGTTTATAAATTGGGCACAGAATATGCAAGAGCAAACGACTCGCTTTATGCTAAGAAATCATCAATATAAGCCTGTAGTGTCAGAATATTCCAGATTTTGGTTACTAACAGAATCAACTGCTCACATTTTGCTCACATTCTCCTTTAGAAACGGTGCGTGACAATTTCCAAAAGTGAACAGAATTCTCAAAGCCTTTTGGGTGAAACACTGATTAAGAGAGACTGCATGTCGCAGCATCACTTCACTGCTGATTCACGCTCCTTTCCTTTCAGAAAGGATTTCTCCCCGTCTGCAGTTTTGCCAGACACCACCAGGGGTTGTCCACGGTTTCTAATCTAGCAGCTCCGCTTGCATTTTTCACACGGCAGTAAACACAGGAAGATGATGATCGCACTGAGAAGCGCAGCGGCGCATCTCCGAAGAGCAGTTACACCTCCTTTTCATTTTGCTTTGCCATTATTACCTTGCTCTTGTTCCAGGAATGTAGGATGATCTAAGGGTGAGCCTGGGGGGCCTGGATTAGTGCTCGAATATGCAATCATTAAAACACAGAAGGGATCAACTACGTTCATTAATCGTCATGTGCAGTGTTCGATACATTCACTCCCGTAGATTCAGCTTGCATTTTACGAAGCCTGAAAAGTGTATGTTTCAGATCTGCCAGTGCTTACCTAATGGACCAGTGACCTAATTTGTAAAGCTGTGGCACCCAGTGGAAGGGCTGTGCATTAAAATCTGATTAATGCAGCCATGTGTGGTTTATTTGAGCACCGAGACTCTGTTTTAAGTCATTTATGGATAATATTTGACAAAAATGTAAAGATCCAACATTTTATAAAATTATTTTACTTACATCTTCAGGCCAAGCTACCCCACAAAGGACAAGTGAGTGAGTTAAATGCATTTAGTGTGTTATTTGCAAGCTAAATGAACAAAAGATACTGGTCATCTGCCACGATCTTTCATTAAAAAAAAAAAAAACAGCATATGGTTACTGTAGGTTGAGTCACATGATTTCAATGTTGAGAATGTGCAAGAGCTAACAATGTGATTGATTGACAACTGCAATGCTGCCATTACTGACCTGTAATACTTCTTATACTGAGCCAGATTCTTCCTTTTTACATTCCTTGCATTACGGGGATTAGTTCTGTATAAGGAACAGAAACCTATGTTAGCTATTTGCAGATAGGAAACATTTTTAGCCTTTCCTCCTTATAAGAGGGCATAAATGCCTGATTTTTCACATAGATCTCCTGAGTGTAACACACTTACTATTTTGCAACCAAACAGAAATAGTGTTTATGAGGCTTAAGAACCATAAACAGCTAATAACGATGATATATCGGAAATTATACCACATGACCATAGGTCTGGTAATGACCGCACGAAATCCCATGATATGATGTGATGATGGACCCAGGCAAGATACAATGATAGTGTTTTTTTTTTTATAGCTATGTATTTCTTGAGTTTCATAGTATGCAAAGCATCAACATAAGCAAGGATTTTTTTTAAAAACTACTAGAAAATTGTTGGAAATGTGTCCTTCCTATAGGGTCACGCAGACTTTTTTTGCCTTTTTTATTGAACCATAATTTTGTGGGCTGTAGACCTTTGTGCACTTTACCCCTGCTAAATAGGTGTAAAGTGCTTGTGCCCTTGTTTTTTAACATGTTAAAATTGGTAGACACCTGATTGGCACACTTAATTTGCTTGAACGTTCCTAGCATATGTAGCACCCATACACGGGCCTGCAAATTAAATGCCACCAGTGTGCTGCAGCACTCATTTTGCCACCCTCTAAAGTAGCACAGTAAAACATGACTCAAGGCTTGCCCCTGTGCCTTGATGTGCAGTTTTAAACTGCCATTTTGACCCGACAAAACAAACCTTCATTTTTAACACTTAAATGTCTCCCTTAGGATAGGCCCTAAAAGCCCATAGGGCAAGGTGAAATGTGTTTAAAAAAGCAGCACATGTATATTTAATGTTTTACATGTCCTAGCAGTGAAATACCTCCAAAGTCGATTTTCACTGGGGCAAGGCTGGCTCACAAATAGGTGAACACTGGTTTACACTATTATCATTAATAAGAGCTAAATTCAGTTTGGGAATAGCGAGAAAATGGTTCAATGACTCATTAAAATAGCAATTTAAAATCCGACTTCATTGTCAAGTCAGATTCGGTATTACTATTTTAGAAATGGCACATTGAGAAAGTTGTAATTTTCCTGCCTAAACCCAAAAGGATTTCCTGCCAGTGTCCAGTGTCACCTGACCCCTGATGCCTCCCCTGTAGTGAGATGGGTATCACTCCCAGACAGTGGGCCAAGGATTCTGGGTGTGGGGAGGCTGATTAATCCCTTGATAGGAGAGCCTGGGTGGCTCTGCCCAGCCCTTTCCTGAGCTTCAATGGATGCCTACTTTGTCACTGGCAGAAAAAAGCTCACATATAGGCCTTACACTCATCTGTCTCTCTAGCAAGGCTGGGACCAAACCAATCGGGAGTAGACGAACTGGCCAGAATTTGTATGGAGGGTGGACAAAAGCTTGCCTTCAACCCACATGCTGACACTAGACAAACATGTGGACCCCACAGACCTCTCATGAGAAGAACACTCTTGGACCTGTAAGGAATCAGAAGGGTTGTCTTGCACTCTGAATAACCTGAAAGAAGACTGTACCTGCTTAGCTTGAACTCATGACCCCAGAAGTAACTCTAAGGGTCAGGTGGCTGACCTCATGTTTGAGCTAAAGGGACACAAAAAGTTTCCAGAGGCCTCTCTCCCTGCAACTGCCCAGCTGACCAGTTCCAACTGGACCTGCCCTGGACCCTGCTGCAGCCCAATGCTGGAGTCAGTCCTAATGACCGAGTGGTGCCCTCAGGGACTTGACCCTTGGCTGATGTTAGAGTGTTCTCCTCCTTCAATCCCCCAAACTGCGAGAAGTGGGCCAGAGAAACATTTTGCCAGCATTCTGCCTGGAGAACAGATGGAGACCCAGGTCACCATTGAAGCTGCAGCCATCAGCATCGAATCGTCGGTGAGCCTCAACTTGCTGGTTTGCACCGCTGAAGGAGATCCTACTTACAGAAAGGTTTCTAAGTCCGCATGTACAGGGCTTCATCGAGACAGATGCCAAGCAGCATCCAATCGACTTTGAGGCATTCCCGGGCATGGGTTTCAGACTTCGCTCACTCTGAGCTTTCCCACTTTAGTTAATGACCTCACTGGGACTCCACTCATCAGCAACCCACTGTCGTTAAACCCCACTTCAGATCCAGCTTGCAGCTTATCACGTCGATGACTCATCGACGACTACTTTTACTCCATAAAAGCTGCTAAGTTAGAAGGTAAACTTTCCACTGGGACGACCTGTTTTTTGTATCCGACCCATGCTCCATCGCGGTTAGCCTTCATTTTTTACTTTGACCTGGGCTAGCGTGACCAGATAACCATGATTATCGTTTTGTGCTTTTTAGTGCTATTTTTAATTCCAACTTTAAAAATTCATATCTCCTATTGTTTTTGATGTTTTGATGTCATTTTATTCATTAAAATATTCTCTATTTTTCTAAATTGGTTTGTGTTGTGTTTTCACTTTATCTTTGTTTGAGTACTGTATAAATACTTTGCAAATTTACCTCCAATGTCTTACACAAATACTTTTTTCTGCATATGCAGGGCGGCCTTACGTCTGTGCCCCAGTTCTAGGTGGAGATACACTACTCCAAATTACACAACATTACGTAGCATGCGCCTCTTCGGATGCAGAAGAGACTTGCATAGTGCATAGAGTGTAAGCACCACTTGGTCAGAGGCCTCATGTCTTAGATTGATGTGCTACGCTAAACACCTGACTGAAAATGACAAGGACTATATCTCCCATGGAGTCACAGGACTCTCTCAAGACTTGCAAGTGGCAACTCTCTTGATTGCTTAAATTATAAGTTCTTCATGGTCCATAGCGTCCTTGCAAGTAATTGTGATACCTATTTGCTGCAGCATGAACTTGCTGTTTAGAAGCTTGGAACTCTCATAACCTGAGACTCTTGGAAGTAGACAAAAGATAGATTTGGAGTCAGAAAAGGTATTGTAGCACCACACTGATTTGAGGAAATATATTTGCACTTGAATATTAATGTTGCACTTGCTTTATTGAGGATTGTGGTTTTCAGTAGGTTGTTCGTAGCTCTCTAAAAAGGATTAGTAGCAAACAATTACATCCTTATCACTTTGTCCCTTCCCCTCATTTCAAAGACTACATTTAAATTTAATGCCAAGCTGTGCCAAGTCTTTGACCAACACCCCTTAGACCAAGTAATACACAAATGATGGAACCCCCACCAATTGCCTACAAATTCAATATCCATTACTACTATTTTTGAAAGCCCATATTTTTGATTAATGAAAAAGCATCAGGGCATATTCCTAGTAGCTATGCAATCATTAACCCCTTCACTGCTAGGCCTCCCCCCACCCCTTGCGCTAAGCCTTTATTTGGCAATTTGGGGTAGTTTGTGCTTAGGCCCCTGTAATTTTTTTCCACATAAGGTATCCACACTAAATTTGCATTTTTTTCTTCCAACATCTTGAGGATTCTATAGCTACCCAGGGTTTGTGATTTCCCCTGGAGGGGACCAAGAAATTGGCCAAAATGCAGCTATTTTTTGTTTTTTGGGGGGAAAAAAGTGCTGCAGAAGAAAGCTTCTGTTTTTTTCCCTGCGAGAGGTATCAACAAAGAGTTTGTGGTGCTCAAATCACCATCTTCCCAGCTTTCAGGAACAGGCAGACTGTTATCAGAAAACCAACATTTACTACACGGTTTTGGCATTTTACTGGGACATAGCCTATTTTTCCTATTTTTTGTGCTTTCAACCTCATTCCACTTAGGGGCCGATTCCGATTCGGGTCGGACAGCTCAAAAAGAGCCGTCCGGACGCTTACCTCCCGACCGACTCGTCCCGGGAGCCGGTCAGTCTTGCCGATCAAGTACGATGCGTGCATGTGCCGAAAACTCGACCAACACGAACTCGCCAAATAAATACTCAATTCTCCCTACGACCCGGTCCCGTAAACGCAGAATCGACTCGCACGGGGGCTATGTCAGAGCTGTTTCCGGCCGGACAAGTACGATGCGCACTTCCTATGCGCCGAGCGAGTCGACACGTACGGCACGTCACAGCATCCGGAGAAGCTGCATGAAAGGAACGATTCGCGCCACAACACGATCCCCGGACACGAGACGTACAAGCCTACAACTGGGACGAAACGAACCAACGACCAGTGCAGACGAGACGGTGTCGACATGAATCCCATCGCACAGGTCATACCGATCCTCTACATCCATGGACTGATCCGGAACAGACGCCAACGACGGAGACGGTAAGAGACACCCCCCAAACAAACAGCCGACACGTACCAGTAAACCTGTGACAAACACCCAGGCCCCCCTTGCCCATCACCCCCACCCATAGGGGGCCTCTTGCCTGTCACCACTCACACCCCCACCCATAGGGGGCCTCTTGCCTGTCACCACTCACACCCCCACCCATAGTGGGCCTCTTGGCTGGGACTACTCACACCCCCACCCATAGGGGGCCTCTTGCCTGTCACCACTCACACCCCCACCCATAGGGGGCCTCTTGCCTGTCACCACTCACACCCCCACCCATAGGGGGCCTCTTGGCTGGGACTACTCTCACCCCCACCCATAGGGGGCCTCTTGCCTGTCACCACTCACACCCCCACCCATAGTGGGCCTCTTGGCTGGGACTACTCACACCCCCACCCATAGGGGGCCTCTTGGCTGGAACTACTCTCACCCCCACCCATAGTGGGCCTCTTGGCTGGGACTACTCACACCCCCACCCATAGGGGGCCTCTTGCCTGTCACCACTCACACCCCCACCCATAGGGGCCTCTTGCCTGTCACCACTCACACCCCCACCCATAGGGGGCCTCTTGCCTGTCACCACTCACACCCCCACCCATAGGGGGCCTCTTGGCTAGGACTACTCTCACCCCCACCCATAGGGGGCCTCTTGCCTGTCACCACTCACACCCCCACCCATAGTGGGCCTCTTGGCTGGGACTACTCACACCCCCACCCATAGGGGGCCTCTTGGCTGGGACTACTCTCACCCCCACCCATAGTGGGCCTCTTGGCTGGGACTACTCACACCCCCACCCATAGGGGGCCTCTTGCCTGTCACCACTCACACCCCCACCCATAGGGGGCCTCTTGGCTGGGACTACTCACACCCCCACCCATAGGGGGCCTCTTGCCTGTCACCACTCACACCCCCACCCATAGGGGGCCTCTTGCCTGTCACCACTCACACCCCCACCCATAGGGGGCCTCTTGCCTGTCACCACTCTCACCCCCACCCATAGGGGGCCTCTTGCCTGTCACCACCACCAATAGTGAACTGTGTGAGTACCACTACCAATGCCCACACACATAGGATGGGTGATGTGTAACACATACCCCATACCCCAACATAAGGACTACAAACCAAAGGATATCCACAACAACCTCATGACCACAACATGTAGTCTGTGTACAATACCCACCACAGTGAACATGACCATGTACACACAATGTAACTCACAACACGTGTCTGCAATACCATAGTGTGGCTAACACAAGCCAAGCCTCACATGAGCACTGCAGTAATGGCCTCAACACCCATCACTTGAGTGTACAAAGGTAACTGTGTGGTACTAAACAGCACCATATGTAGAGCACTGTGCCAATGGGGTCTCAACCCCCATCAGCACAGTGACATGAAGGTAAGTGTGGGGATCACACATGCAGCATATGTAGAGCACTGTGCTAATGGGGTCTCAACCCCCATCAGCACAGTGACATGAAGGTAAGTGTGGGGATCACACATGCAGCATATGTAGAGCACTGTGCAAATGGGGTCTCAACCCCCATCAGCACAGTGACATGAAGGTAAGTGTGGGGATCACACATGCAGCATATGTAGAGCACTGTGCTAATGGGGTCTCAACCCCCATCAGCACAGTGACATGAAGGTAAGTGTGGGGATCACACATGCAGCATATGCAGAGCACTGTGCTAATGGGGTCTCAACCCCCATCAGCACAGTGACATGAAGGTAAGTGTGGGGATCACACATGCAGCATATGTAGAGCACTGTGCTAATGGAGTCTCAACCCCCATCAGCACATTGACATGAAGGTAAGTCTGGGGATCACACATGCAGCATATGTAGAGCACTGTGCTAATGGGGTCTCAACCCCCATCAGCACAGTGACATGAAGGTAAGTGTGGGGATCACACATGCAGCATATGTAGAGCACTGTGCAAATGGGGTCTCAACCCCCATCAGCACAGTGACATGAGGGGACTCCACTCCTGTGGAAGGAAAGCTGTGCCATATGTTGTCCATGCAGGCCACCAGCATGTCAGCAGTATACTTTGTCACACAGCTAACATATACCACACATTGGTGGCCCTGGTAACAGCAGCCTGGGCACGGGAGGGTCCCCTGAGTCAACTGCACAGAGTCAACACACATGTAGATGAAGTAGCACTGAGGACACAGATGAGTCCATCCACATAGATGCATACACTTGCATGTCCATTGGAGATGGCCACAGAGTCAGTGAAATGGCCCAATTGAACCATGCCAAGGCCAACAGGTGTGCATGTGTGTAAGACACTGATGAGACATTGCTAACAAAAGATAGATAACACATTTCCAAAGACCATAATCATGACCCCGTCAGATTGCTGCAAAGGATGACATGGATACACACCCCAACAGGACATACCCCCCATGGCCCACATGGTCTCCAGCACAGTGACACTACATTTCCCAGCCATGGAATACACCATCACTGGAGCAAGGGCATGTCAAGTATCAACAACATCATGTACATCTGAAGCAAAACCACTAGTGAACAAAAAGGAGCTTTTATTCAGCCGAGTTATTTGTGAAATGGAAAATCAAGAAGAAAAACATGAAGGCCTATGGCCAGTCCATAAACAGACCCAACAGGGTCAAGTGTCCAAATGCCACATTTGGCTTGCCTGCACTGCCAACGGAAGGGGACATACCCCTGGGAGGGGCATACATAGAGGCCAGCCAGGCACCGCAGGTACAGGATCATGGGTCTACAGAAACAGGCAGGGAAGGGCTGGTGGGTGCAGGAGCGGCAGCTGCAGCGGAGGAGTCTGACAGGGTGGGTGCCGGCACGACTGGGGGGCACAAGTCAGGAGCAGTGGGTGCCGGCACAACTGGGGGCACAAGTCAGGATCAGTGGGTGCCGGCACAACTGGGGGGCACAAGTCAGGAGCAGTGGGTGCCAGCACAACTGCAGTGGGCAGGTCAGAGGGAGTGGACATGGAACCCACTGCAGTGCCCAAGTCAGACCGGGAGGGCAGAGACTCCACTGCAGTGCACATCCCCAGGGGAGCAGGAAGTGGATCCGGTGATGTGGGCAGGACGGAGGGGGAGGGCACGCCCTCCACAGCAGTGCCACACACAGGCTGAGTGGGGTGTGGGGTGCTGGAAGAGCAAGAGGCAGGGGGAAGGCCTGACCATCTTGGGGATGCGGTAGCGGTGGGTGGGTGAACCTGGGGCAGGGTGTGGTGGTGGGACCTGTGGAGTGGGAGCCTGGGGGATGGCGGGTGGAGACTGTCTGGTGGAGTGTTGGGCCGGTGGTGGGGTCTTGCTCTTCCGGGTGCGGGGGACCTGCGGCATGGGGTCTCAGCCTGCCTGCGCCTGGGGGAGGGTGTCTGGGGGCGAGGGACACCCCTCTGTGTGGCCGGACCCCCTCTTCCCCTTGTGTGCTGGTGTGGATGGATCAGTGGGGAAGAGTCCGAGGTCGACCAGGAAGAGCCTCTTTGCAGCTGGGGATGCAGTTGAGGCAGTGGAAGGGGCCGTGGAAGGGGCTGTGGAGGGTGAGGCATCGGAGGACTGCGGAGTGCCTGTGGATGCATGTGTGTGTGTGTCTGACCCATCCCCGGTGAGTGTATGTTCAGTCCCCTGAGTATGCGTGCGTGCATGTTTAGACTTTGGCTTGGGTGTGTGTGTAGTGCCTGGGTCTGTTGTGTGCAATGATGGTGCAGGTGTGTGTGTGAGTTGGACAGGTAGGGTGCTGGGAGTAGGGGATGGGGCAGGGGCAGGGGCAGGAGGGGGGAGGGACTGCTGGAGGAGGGACACTGCAGCCGTCAGTGAGGAGGCCATGCCCTGACTGGTCCTCTGTAGGGCAGACATGGATGATGACATGCCCTCCATGTACGACACCAGCTGGTTCAACAGACCCGTGTGCACATGGAAGACACGCAGCATGGATGACTGCCCCACATGGATCTGCCGCAGCAGGTCGACAGACTCCTCACTCAGGGCTGCAGGGGACACATGGGTAGGGGGTGCGGTGCCTGACTGGAAGGAGACATGCCCATGAACACGGGTGCCTCCACGGACCTTAGATGTGGGAGCCATGGGGAGGAAAGTGATGGTGGGGGCGGGGACAACCTCAACAGGTGTTGGATGGTGGCTGCTGCCACCCGCCTCCACAAGGAAGTCCTCGTCACTGCTGCTGTGGTCCTCAGCTGCGGTGGTGTTTGCCGAAGAGCCCACAGACCCACTCCCCTCGCCCTCCGTGCCACTGGGTCCCTCCGACTCCTCAAATTCCGACCCAGTCTGGCTCTCTGGCTCCCCCTGGTCCGTGGAGCGGTCTCCCTCTGTGTCCGTGTCTGTATCTGCACAGGGAAAATAGAATGAAAACACATTAGTCATCTGCACTGACCACACACACCACAGAAAGTACAGCACATCAGTGGCCAAGTGCGGGCATCAATCAGTTGAACTTTGCTAGGAGTGCTCACACAGATTTGCATAGGCCAATGGTTAGTCTGAGAGTCGAGCATGGCATTCACATCCCTCCTGCCCTTGCACCCATCTGTCTTGCGCATGTAGGATCCCTACACCCCACTGCAGACACATGCACCACCTACCCATTACTTGACAAGACCTGAAAATACGTAGTGGTCTGTCAACATGCACACATCACATCTGCTGACAATGGACCTGTACATTTGCCTGGACGTAGGGATGGCCAGTGTTGCATCTGAGAGGCTGGGGCTGAGTACATGCACCAGACATCCTGATCCCCGCAAGTCCTGCATACCTTGGCACAATGGAGTGCATGTTGCACATGACACACTCCTGCTGGATCACCCCTAGGTAGTGTAGTCCCATGGCTCAGCCATGCCTGTGAGATCATACATCACAGTCTCCAGTCACAAGGGGCAGGGCAGCCCCACAACAACTGTCACCACTGTGTCACATTCCCAGGACATGGGGCCTGCAAACTCTGTAGCTGACAACTACACATGACCATCCACAGTAACAACATCGTCTGGATTCTGATGTGCCCACCCCAGACCCATTGGACGCATGAGAGACATGGGACAGTGCACTCTGAAGCTGAGCAACTCGCACTCTGCTGTGAATGACACCCAGCTGCTGGAACTACCCAGTTGCAGGCACCATTGTGCACGGTCAAGTCATCACATCCATACATGTCACAGAGGTATTGTCTCACATGGGTACATCTCAGATTGCATGCTGACCCCAAACCCATGTACACACCAGTGGGCCTGACAACGGTGCCACAGCACAATGACACTGGGGCAGACACCTGAGGGAACTGGTCACCTGGCACAAAGTGCCAACCGAGACACGGGAGTGGGAGTACAGACTGTAGCATGCCCTGGACTAGCCATGACTGTCCTGCTCCACGTGGAACAGGTGATAGCCATGGACAGTAGGCAGGTGGCTGTGCATGTGTGACACACTTGAGGTACATGCTCCAGAGGCCCCAACAGTTTACCCAACCAGCAGCATGGGTGTGTGCCGAATGCCCCAGGCACATGTGGTGAGCCCGAGCTGTCAATTGGCCACATGACAGGAGTACATGCAGATAAATACCAGGACCCTGGCATGTACTGTACAATGGTCCCACCCTTGAAGCACAACACTGAGTCCCCTGAAGCAATGCTGGCCCACATCCCATGCACCTTCGCATGTAAGGGCACAGTTTCCACGTGACACTATGCCCAGACAGAAAAAGCAACACCTGGCAAACAGATGAGAAGGGGGCAAGTCACCAGAGAGGGACATGGGTCCTGGATCAACTGAACAATGTACTGTTGAGGTGTTACCAGGCCAGAGGGGGCACATAGCATGTCAGACACAGCACACAGTGCAGTCATGTACTCACCCCCTCCTTGCTGCTGTCTGGCCTTCAGCTGCCCATCCAGGTCCGGGAAGATCACCGCCAGGATCCGGTGCATGTGGGGGGGTCAGGGTCCGGTGTCCGCCCCTCCTGCGTGGAGGCAACAGCTTCAGCTGGACCCGTGCGATCCTCCGGGTCCAGCCCCGAAGGTCCTGCCACCTCTTTTGGCAGTTGCGGATCCTGCGCCTGTAGACCCCCACGGATCTCACCGCCCGGACGATGCTCATCCAGATCTCATGCTTCTTCTGGGCAGCAACCTGTGAGGATGACAAAGTGCAGAGGACATTACTACACTGGCAACATATTAGTGCAACACACAGGCAGTCACACATGTGGGCATCAGCAAGGCTAATGAGGTACACAGGTGGTGCAACTATGGTTGAGGGACCGGTGTCCAGCACTCACAACTTTGAGACATGGCCTGGGAAGGGAACCTAGTGACAATCCACCTTGCACTGCACTGCAACTGTGCAGTACATGTGGGTGCCCCATTTGTGGCAAGAGCAGTAGTCAGTGGGCAACCAAGCCACTGGTGTACACACTAATGCTGCTGCTGGTCAGACCAGTAGCACAATTAGCAAAGCAGTGGACAGCACACTCACCTGCTCCCCTGGTTTCCCATAGAGCTTGGTGTACTGTGGCAGGAGCCCGTCCAGCAGGGCCTGGTTCTCCTCCTCACTGAAGGCTGGGGCCCTCTCCACAGTACGTGCCATCATTGAAGCCAGAGGAAGCAGAGACAGCAGCAGTGATGAACTTGATGTGCTCCAGTAGCATGTGGTGCAGGCAAGTGGGTTCTCTGGGGGCCAGGCAGCCTTATATCTGTGCTGTGGAGGCATGTCTGCCCTGGGGTACAAAGGGATAGGTCCAAAAAGCTTGCATCCTATGAATTTGGCCAATCCATGGGATAGCACGACTCGTACACGCCTTCAGCATCATTTAAAACATCACCTCCATGACACACTGGCAATTGCAACAATGTTGTACGACTCCAACTGAATTTCCTGCACACGCCTCGTTCAAATCCGCGTCCATCACCATGACAGCTCATGGCCAATGAGGGTGCAGGGCCCGGCAAATGACTGTACTACGCAGATTTTGAATGGCAACACACACCCGTCTCCATCAGATTCAATGGGCAAGACGTGCGCGCGGCTCGGTCCATACACGACCGACGCGTCACACGCGTCCGTCGCCATTGTATTGTATGGCCCAGACATGCGCGCGGCTCGGTCCATACACGACCGACGCGTCACACGCGTCCGTCGCCATTGTATTGTATGGCCCAGACATGCGCGCGGCTCGGTCCATACACGACCGACGCATCACACGCGTCCGTCGCCATTGTATTGTATGGCCCAGACATGCGCGCGGCTCGGTCCAAACACGACCGACGCGTCACACGCGTTCGTCGCCATTGTATTGTATGGCCCAGACATGCGCGCGGCTCGGTCCATACACGACCGACGCGTCACACGCGTCCATCGCCATTGTATTGTATGGCCCAGACGTGCGCACGGCTCGGTCCAAACAAGTTATTTTGGTTTTGGGGACATTGAACGTGTCGGTCAGCCTTGCTGTCAATTCCTGACATATGCCATCCTCTGTCACTAGCTAGGGACTATGGGGCACACCAATGGCACCACTGCCTGTGCCACAGTGTGTCCCCAGTCATGTATGGCTGCCTCTTATGTGTGTGTCTGGGGGCACAGGATGTGTTTGGTCGTGTGCCACTTGTTGACAAGCACTCCCAGGCTGGACCCGGATGTGGGTGGACACATACATGTGTGGTGTGCCCATTGCCACAGGGGGTGCAGCAATGCAGTACAGGACATTGGCAATGGACACAGTCCCAGCCAGGATGTGCGTGTGTGTCGTGTCACATGTACCCTGTCTCATCAGTGTTAGTAGCTTCAAAGCAGGGTGAACCAGTGTCGACATTGTGATGTCCATACACTATCTGTGTGCATGTGGTGTGATCTGTCAGTGATCCAATGTGAGCTGATGCACACATCACATTGGTTTGTACATGCACAGTGTTGTTGTGTGGGGGTGGCACAGACACCTACATATGTCCTCTTGTGGCGACAGTGCACATGGACTGTGGCTAACATGCTTGTTGTGTGTAATGTCAACGATACGTCACATCATGCCTGTGTAACTGTCAGTCAGGGAGCTGTGATGTGGAGAAAATATCTGTCCTCACTAGTCACTGTGGGCTTTGTGTGGTAGGTGGCAACAGGGCAGATGTACTGTGCTAGGGCCCATTGCTTTGTCATGGCACAACAGGGGCCCTGTCATGTGCACATCTTGGGCTTCAATGTGCGTTGATGCCATGTATGGGATATTAGTGTCTGCAACCTGTGGCAACCACCTCAGCCCATTGTGTTATGTGTTTGTTTATGATGGGCTGTGTTGCTGTGGCTTTGTGACATTGCTGGAGGGTGTGCCTTCATCCTTTGTTTCTGTCTGTACTGCAGGGCCCCAAATGTACCTAGGCCATTCCCGGACCTGGCAACGATGGTGGAACGTGAGTCCATTAGAAAGTACCGTTTCACCAGGGCAGTGATTGAGGAGTTGGCAGGGCAGTTGGGCCCACACCTGCAACCTGGCCGGCCATACCCGACGGCACTGACCCCCAAGGTGAAGGTGATGGCAGCCCTTCATTTCTTTGCGACGGGTACCTTCCAGTACACTGTGTCTTCTGGTGGAGGGATGTCACAGACAATGTTCAGTCGGGTGCTTCGGGATGTGTTGGAGGCCATGTTACATTTCCTGGACCTGTACATCTATTTCCCCACACCCCAACGACTTGCAGACATAAAGGGTGACTTCTATGCCCTGGGGAGGATGCCAAATGTCATTGGCTCCATTGACGGGACACATGTGGCTTTGGTGCCACCACAGGCACATGAGCTGCCATACAGGAACCGCAAGCATTTCCACTCCATCAATGCTCTGGTGGTTTGTTTGGCGGACATGACAATCTCCCATGTGTGTGCCCGTTTCCCTGGGTCTGCGCATGATGCCTATGTGATGAGGAGTAGTCGTGTCCCTAGACTGATGTCACGGATGCAGAATCTACGTGCCTGGCTTGTTGGTGTGTACTGACTTTTCCTCACTGTGTGTGCCTGCCAATTGTTTGCTACCTGTTTTTCTCCAACTCCTCTAATGTGCATGTGTCTGTATGTAGGTGACTCTGGATATCCCAACATGCCATGGTTGCTGACACCCCTGAGGAACCCTGTGACACCAGCCGAGATGCGCTACAACCAGGCACATGGTCGTACCAGGAGGGTGATAGAGCGGACATTTGGACTCCTGAAGAGCCGCTTCAGGTGTTTAGACAAGACAGGAGGTGCCCTCCCGTATGCCCCTGCTAAGGTGTGCCGGATCATCATCGTAGCATGCATGCTGCACAATCTGGCAGTGCGAAGGGAGTTGGCCCTCATCCAGGATGACAATGACCAACACCCGCCACCTGTGGAGGATCCTGGCCTGGGCCAGGATGCCAGTAGCGATGATGAGGCTGCGGAGGATGTCCGCACACAGCTCATCAACAACTTCTTCTCCTGAATGTGAGTATACAGTGATGTGTTGTAAATGTGTTGTGTGTGCATGTTTTGTGTGTGTGGTGCACCTTGCGTGTGGCTGTGTGCTACTTGTGTGGATGCCTGCAGTGATGTGTCCATCCAGTTTACCTGTACTCCCCACCAGTTGTGTGATGATTAGTATTTTGGGGTGGTGTAGTCTGTGATTTGTGTTTGCCATGTGTGTTGCAGTTGTATGGCGTCATGCAGTGTTAAAAATTGTGTTTCTGTCTGTCCTTCACAGGGTACTGTGGCTGTTGTTTGGTGTACAGAGACCCCTGATGCCCATGCTCCACTGCCAGGATGGAGTCGTTAGTGTCCCGACGAGTGATGTGCCAGGCACCCCAGGACTTCCGTAGTTATCCACTTGGTGACCGTGTGCCCACTGTCAGGTGTTGCTAGCTTGCATGTGTGTAATAAGGGACATGTGGCAATTGCCTGACAATAAACTGTGCTGCACCTTCTGATGTGTGTTGCTTGTGCCTACACATCAGACTGACATTGACGTACTGCACTTGTGGGCCTGTCACCACTGACTCAGGTTGGGTGTGTAGTTTGTGCATACCACAGGCTTGCTTGTCAACATTGATGTTGGCAATGAATTGGTTGGACGTGGTGAGCATGTGTAAAGTAGACCTGGTGGTGTGTCTCCCACATATGTGGCACATTGGCCTGACTGACATGACAGTGTACTCATCACAGTACAGGTTTGCATGCACAGTGTTCTTCAGCACATCCAGATGTACATGCCACTGGCAACCTCTCAATAACCACAGAGTCATGTCTTGTGTTTAGGTGAATTTATTGGCACATAAGTGGGGATGGTGCTCAGGATTGGGAGTGTTGTCAGTTGGCTTTAGAATCCAAAGTGCACAGATAACAAGTTAGGAGTGTTGGTAGATGAAATGTCTAGAGTACAGTCCACAGTCGTTAAGCACATTGTTCCAACTCAGACCCTCCATGTCATGTGGGGGAGTACGATGTCGTACAACAAGGTGAACGGTTTGCACACAAAGGTCACTGTCCAGAACAGGTGTTGGTTTCCTGGGGGATGTGCATGGGCATCTTCGTCTCACTTGTTCCTCACCGGACGACCCCTCTTCTTCTTCTCAGGGGGAGCCTCACCTGCAGGCTGCTGCCGTGCACAGGGGCTTCCACCAGACCCCCCCTCACTCCCTGTGGTGGTGGCAGATGTTGTTGCCCGAGATGTAGTCATCTCACAGGGAGGTGGGCTCAAGTTGGTGCTGATCTGGCGGAGGCAGGTCAACATTTCCCGGTGCACCACTGCTATATCTTCCATGGTATCCCACTTGGACTCCATATTTGACAGGTGTGTTTCAACACGGGACATGTGGGAGTCCAAGCGGGCATGGTGGGCAGCCTGCTGTTCTTTGATGTCCGTGAGGATCCCCACTACCTGGCTGAACCCTCCGGTGCTCTCCTGGTATGCATCTATGATGCGTTCCAGGTGGGTGTCATCCTGCAGCCCCGCACCCTCAGTGGAGCCTCTGCTCGGCCTCCCACCCCTCCCACCACCCCTCGCCACACGGCCAGCACCTGTGGTGTCCCGCACAGGTGTCACAGGGGGATCTTGGATGTTGTTGCTGTTGTCAGGTGCCCTGGTGCCCTGTGACCCTGTGCCGTCTGATGGTTCGGTAGGTCTGTCCGTGTTGGCAGGGGTGGCTTGCGGTGTATCAGCAGTTGCAGGGGTGGTTGCAAGGGGGCAGGTGAATGTTGCCGAGGGGCTGCATGAGGGCCGAGACCGGAGGGGCCAGCTTGGGTGTCGTCCGACGAGCAGTGAGACTGTGCGCCACCGGAACCAGGTGGGTCCACCGGAGCCTGGGACTGGGACTCTTCCTCGTCTGTGGTTGAGTCCACATCTGCCCCTGTGTTTGGAAGGAAGACACAATGTTAGTGATGTATTCATGGACATCAATGGTTCATACACATGACATTGGCCACTGTGGTTGGTGTTGCATGCCTGTCCATTGCATCATCCTACTTTGTCACTGACGGAGATTTCCATTAGTGTGGTGCATTCACCTGACACCCTGAGGCACTTTGGTTGTCATGTCTAGCTGTCTGCCTGCCTGGCATCTTAATTGCACGCTGGACTGTACTGTGCCATTCCTACACTGGTGCTGACACATGCCTGACACAGGTGTTTCATCCCTGTCAACATTTGTGCTTTGACGCTGGCATCCTTGCAAAGGCACCTAGTTTGGGATCTCTGTTTGGGGCATGTGTAATGGCAGTTTGTGTCAGTCAATGTGCATCACATTAGTGTGTCTGCTCAACCTGGTCACAGTCCAGCATGCCCGGGTTGTCCTGATGTTCTCTTCTGTGTTGTCTGTGTCCCCAGTCCACATCCCATTTCACACAGGTGATGGTGTCACTGTTGCTAATGGAGTTGTGTCTGAGTTTTGTGGTTGCACACATGCTTTGTGATGTCAATGTCCTCCATGGTGGTATGGACTGTTCGCTGCGGCTGTCTTTCTTTACTAGAGTCGTGACCAGAGGTGTGTGTTCGGTTGCTTCAGCTGTGAGTTGCATGCCTGCTCCAGTGCAGCCCATGTTAGTCCTTGTGTCCACAGTGTCCATGTCAGTGAGTGCTGTGTGGTGTGGATGATGCCTACAATACTGGACAATGTCTGCGTATCATGTGGCTGACAACGGGGGTTTGAGTGTATGTCAGCATGCTACAGTGTGAGGGATGTTGGTGGGTCCATTGTAGTCAGTCAGGTGTCCCCTGTCACTGCTGTGTATGTGAGTTGCTGTGTGTTTGGATCTCTGTGGTATGTCTGCATTTCTGCACTTGTCAACTACAATCCGCGCCTACCCGTCCAGGCCAGAGGGGGTCCCTGGGACACTGCATCCCCGGAAGTTGAGTGCAAAGGTACATTTGCAATAGCTGGCAGTGTGACTGTGATTGGGTTGGTCGATGCGTGTGTGTGACTAGCAGCCTACTCATACATTGTATCCATGTGTCAGCCATCTTGCCCTGCTCTTTGGTTTGGCAGTGTGTGTTCCCAGGGCTGCTGTTAGTTTTTGCTGGAAAGATGTGATTTGCAGCTGCCTCAATGGTTTTCAGTGTCATTGCAGTACCTCCTCCTCACCCAGGGGCCAGGCAATTCACACAGAGACATGCTTCAATGTCGGTGAGTGTGGGTTGATGTTGAGGTTGTGAGTCAGTGGTGTAGTGGTGGTTGTACACAAGTAGCAACAGTCCCTGTACGTCACACAGCAGTAGCCAGTATGGTGGGTCTTGGGTGTTGTTTGCATGAAGTGTGGGTAAATGCCTTCTCCCAGGTGAGTTGTGTGGAGTTTGTGTTGAGGGGTGTGTGACAGCACATGGTGGTGGGCATGGTCAGAGCTGGCAGTGCTTCTCCCTCCATGGCCAGATGGGCCACTATTGTGTATGCTTCCCTTGCAGGGAGTGGCAGTTGACTTTCAGGATGTCAGGCATCAGGGTCCTGCATTTGGTATGTGCACATAGCCCATCAGGGCCTTGTGCTCCCCACAGCAGGACCCAGTGTCAGCCATCTTGAGGGTATATTTCCACTGCCTGTGAGGTGCGCATGGTTAGAAGTGGTGTTGTTGGTCCATTTGTGAGGGGGACTATTGGCTGTGACTACAACTCCCATCATGCTTTTGGCTACACTGACTTCCCCAACATCCGCGAGCTTCCTTCCTGTGGGTCAGGTTCCCTGTGAGGTGGTGTGACAGTGGTGGCAGACTGTGTGGCAGTGTCTGTTGGGGTTTTGTGGCACTGAGTTGCTCTGATTTTTGCTAGGTTTGTACACGTGATGACATAGTTCAATGTTGGTATGAGATAGCAGGTGTTGTGTTGCTGTGCCAGGCATATGGCTGTAGGGATGACTTTGTTTGTGTTACTGTGGCTTTGTTGACGGAAGTTGTTTTGCCTGTCCCCTTGACGGTGACATGTGTACATGGCCCCACAATCTTGAGTCTCTTATTTGTGTACTCACCAGGCTCTGGGATGTCAGTCAGACCATGTATGCTCTCCGGTGGTAAGATGGCCTGCACCTTCTCCTCCCAGGACCGGAAGTAAACGGGTTTGGCAGGAGGGCCGCTGCCGGTGTGCTTGCTGAGCTGAAGGTCCTTCTCCAGCAGCTTCTTGACCCTCCTGCGCACGTCATACCACCTGTTCTGGCAGTCGTCCTTTGTGCGCAAACAAGGTGCTTGTGCGTTCACCTTGTTGACGATTCTCTCCCACATCTTGGCCTTCTGGGACATGGGGGTCTTCTGTACCAATGTGCCAAACAAATGTGGCTCTACTCTGATGATTTCATCTACCAACACTGTCAACTCACTATCTGTGAACTTTGGATTCTTCTTGGGGGCATGGTGGTGGGGGTGGTGGTGTCGAGGGTGGTGGGTTGGTGGTGGTGGTGAGGGGGTGGATGGGGGAGTTGTGGTTGTGGTGTTGGGGGTGGTGGTGGTGGTGGTGGTGGTAGTGGTGAGGGGGTGGATGGGGGAGTTGTGGTTGTGGTGTTGGGGGATGGGGGGTTGGTGGTGGTAGTGGTGAGGGGTGGTGGATGGGGGTTGGGGTACTGGTGTTGGGGGTGTGGTAGTGGTGAGGGGTGAGTGGATGGGGGGTTTGGGGTAGTGGGGGTGGTGTTGGTGGTGAGGGTGGGGTGGATGGGGGGTTTGGGGTCGTGGTGGGGTGGTGGTGGTGGTGGTGATTGGTGTGTGTGTGTGTGAGGGTGCAAGTGAGGTTTGTGGGTGTGGGTGTGTGAATGCTGTTGGTGAGATGGCAATGGTGTGTGTCAGCAGAGTTGTGTGTGTGGAGGTTCTCAGGAAATGGCAATGGCTCATGGGAGTGATTGGTGGCCTTTAAATATGTTGAGTTGTGGGTGTGTCTCTCTTAATTGATTATAATTTTTTTATATATTTCCGTTGTCAGTGCTTGTTTGGTCCTTTTTTTGTGTTTGGTCAGCTGTTGTTTGTGTGTGTGTACGAGATGTTCTTCTGACCGTGCCGGACGCTGCTGGTGAGTCGTACAGGCTTCTCCGAGCCTTTCACGCTGTTGTTATGCTGTGTTGTGTATGTCGTGTGCGACTCGGTCAATGGGCGTTCGACTCGGTCGTGGGCGTTCATTTCGCTTGCGGGAGATCGAGTCGGTCGCGGGCGGAGTCCGTTGGTTTGAGTGTTTGTATCGTGTGCGTGTCGGTCGTGCGGCTTGTGCTCCATGCGAGTCGTTCGTGTTTCCCGCGTATGGCATCGTACTTTGCAACTCGTACGTCACGGGTACGTGTCGCTCGGCTCCGTTCCGGGTACGTGTCGGGCGGTACTGCTCGAGGGCTTTTTCCGGCCGGAAGCCATTTTTCCATACGGCTCGGTCGTCCGGTTCATATTCGGCTGAGTCGGTTGGTATTCACAGGCTTTCCATCGTACTGCGCGGGTCGTACGGCGGCGAGACGTGTCGGTCGGTACTTTATCCCGGGACGTGTCGGTCGGTTCACTTTACAAACGGAATCGGAATCGACCCCTAAGTGGTAGAAATGGGTGTGAAAACAATAATGGATCCTGGACAACTATACATTTCAGAAACATAGACAAAATTCTGAATTCAGCGAGGGTCATTTGTGTAGATCCTTCAAGGTTTTTCTATAGAAACTAACAATTGAAATAAAACAAAATTGCAATTGAGCTGAAAAAACAGCCATTTGTGGCAACTTTTTCACCTGTAACTTCTTCTAAATATGGCAGATGTTTAAAAGCAATATACTGTTACATCTGCTGGACTCTTCTGGTTGTGGGGATATATAGGACTTGTAGGTTCACCAAGAACCCGAGGTACCCAGACCCAATAACTAAGCTGCGGCTTGCAATGTTTTTTCATTGTGTACGGGGTATATAGCAATCCATTTGGCAAAATACAAAGAGTGAAAAATAAGTACCAAAGAAACTTATATATTTCCAAAATGAGAACAAAATAAAGAGTTTAGAAGCAGTGGTTGTTTGCACATCTCTGAAATTGTGGGTACCCATACAAGCATGTGAATTAGATGACATGTTTTTGAAAATGACTTCTTTTTTACACATTGTCTTACATTTGGAAGGCAGAAATGCAAAGAAAGTCAATTGGTAATAACACTTGTTCTATTATTCAGTGCTCCCCTAAGTCTCTCGATAAAAAAGGCACCTCACTTGTGTGGGTAAGCCTAATACCCAGGACAGGAAACAGCCCAATACTCAACATGGACACATCACATTTTTCCAGTGAAAACCGACCCTTTTTTCGCAATGTGCCTAGGTGTGGATTTGTGACCCTAGCTCTGCTGGCACCTCAGGAAACCTAGCAAACCTCTACTTTTTAAAAAACTAGACATCAAGGGAAATCCAGGATGGGGTGACTTGTGTGGCTCTCACCAGTTTCTGTTACCCAGAATCCCTCGGAAACCTCAAACTTTGTAAAAAAAAAAAAAAAAAACATTTTCCTCACATTTCTGTGATGGAAGCTTCTGGAATCTGTGGGGAGGAAAATAAACTTCCACCCACCCAGCATTCCCCAAAGTCTCCCAATAAAAATGGTACCTCACTTGTGTGGGTAGGCCTTGTACCTGCGACAGGAAATGCCCCAAAACGCAACATGGACACATCCCATTTTTCCAGTGAAAACTGATCCTTTTTCGCAATGTGCCTAGCTGTGGATTTTGGACCCTAGCTCTTCAGGCACCTAAGGAAACCTAGCAAACCTATACATTTTTGAAAACTAGACATCCAGGGAAATCCAGGATGGGGTGAAATGTGTGGCTCTCACCGGGTTCTGTTACCCAGAACCCCCTGCAAACCTCAAATGTTATTAAAAAAAACACATTTTCCTCACATTTCTGTGATGGAAAGTTCTGGAATCTGCATAGATCCACAAACTTCTGCCACCCAGCATTTCCCCAAGTCTCCCGATAAAAATGGTACCTCACTTATGTGGGTAGGCCTAGTGCTTGTGGTAGGAAATGGCCCAAAACGAAACGTGGACACATCACATTTCTCCACAGAAAACTGACCCTTTTTTGCAATGTGCCTAGCTGTGGATTAGGGACCCTAACACAGCCAGCACCTAGGGAAACCTAGCATACCTGTACATTTTGTAAAACTAGACACACAAGAAATCCATGATGGGGTGACTTGTGTGGCTCTCACCAGGTTCTGTTACCCAGAATCCCTTGCAAATCCCAAACTTTGTAAAAAAAAACACACACATTTTCCTCACATTTCTGTGATGGAAAGTTCTGGAATCTGCATGGAGTCAAAAGCTTCCACCCACCCAACATTACCCCAAGTCTATTGATAAAAATGGCACCTCACTTGTGAGGGTAGGCCTATTGCCCGTGACAGGAAACGACCCAAAACGTAACGTGGACACCACATTTTTCCACAGAAAACAGACCTTTTTTTTGCAATCTGCCTAGCTGTGGATTAGGGACCCTAGCACAGTCAGCACCTAGGGAAACCTAGCAAACCTGTAAATTTTTAAAACTAGACACGCAGGGGAATCCATGATGGGGTGATTTGTGTGGCTCTCACCAGGTTCTGTTACCCAGAATCCTTTGCAAATCCCCAACTTTGTAAATAAAAAACAAATTTTCCTCACATTTCTGTGATGGAAAGTTCTGGAATCTGCGTGGATCCACAAACTGCCACACACCCAGAATTCCCTCAAGTCTCTCAATAAAAATGGTACCTCACTTGTGTGGGTAGGCCTAGTGCCCGCGACAGAAACTGGCCCAAAATGCACTGTGGAGACTTCGAAGTTATCGATTACAAAAAGACCTTGTTTTGCGAGGGAGTCACCTACGTTTTTGGTCCTGGGCTCGGCGGCAATCTAGGGAAACATACCAATCCCAGACGTTTCTGAAAACTAGACACCCAGGGGAGTTCAGGGAGGTGTAACTTGTGTGGATTCCCCAACGTTTTCATACCCAGAATCCCATGCAAACCTCAAATTCAGCTGAAAAAAATCACATTTTTCTCACATTTCTGTGTGGGAAAGTTGTAGGGTCACCGGGCTGACACAAATTTCCTACCACCCAGCGCTCCCCTAGGTGTTCCGATACAAATGATACCTCAATTGTGTGGGTGGGCCAAGTACCCGTGACAGGCATGGATTTCAAAATGTATTGTGGAGCCATCAAATGTATCTATCACAAAATGACCTGGTTTTGCAAGGGGGGGCACCTGCGTTTTTGGTCCCGGGCTTGGCAGCCATCTAGGGTCAACTACTAAACCCACAAATTTCTGAAAACTTGACACTCGGGAAGTCAAAGGAGGTGTGGCTTGCGTAGTTCCCCCAAAGTTTTCCTAACCAGAATCCCCTGCAAATCTCAAATTTAGCTAAAAAACCCCAAAATGTTCTTGCATTTCTGTGTGGAATCACCGGCACAAATGTCCTACCACCCAGAATTCCCCTTGGTCTCCCGATAAAAATGATACCTGGAAATGGAAGATTGTGGCTCCCCACTGATTTCAGAACTTTCCATCACAGAAATTTGAGGGTAATGTGTTTTGTTTCTACAAAGTTTGAGGTTTGCAAGGGATTCTGGGTAACAGAACCTGGTGAGAGCCACGCAAGTCACCCCATCCTGGAACCCCCTGGGTGTCTAGGTTTAAAAAACGTACAGGTTTGCTAGGTTTCCCTAGGTGCCGTCTGCGCTAGGGTCCAAAATCCTCAGCAAGGCACATTGCAGATAAATTGTCAGTGCCTAGTAGGTTTTTGTCCCGTCCCCGGGGGGGCATATCAGGGGCTATTGTCCCGATATGCCCCTAAGGAGGGGGTGGGGAGAAAGACTGTGGCAATTTTTTATGGGGTGAGGGCATTAGCATGCCCATTCTGGGCAGCCCCCAACCCTATGTTTAAAAAAAAAACATAATCCCTGGTGCCTAGTGGGCTTTCTGCCCCCCGGGGGGGCAGATCAGGGTCTATTGCTCCCATCTGCCTCCTGGTGGTGCAGAAAGACTGTGGCTTTTTTTGGGGGGTGGGGGCATTGGCATGTCCATTCTGGGCAGCCCCCTCCCCTGAACTTTGAAAAGAAAAAAAATCCCTGGCTTACTAGTGGGTTTTGTCCCCGCGGGGAGGGGGCAGATCGGGAGCTACTGCCACCATTTTCACCCCGGAGGGACAGAAAGACTGACTATGCACACTTTACAATGGGGGGGCAAGGGCCCTTGCCCAAGGGGCCACTCCCCCCTCCTGGGGCGATTCCCAAACAGGGATCCACTAGGGTGGGGTATCATTGGAAAGGGGAGATACTCTCCTTTCCAACAATTTCTCTCCCGTGTGATTCAGTGCTCTGGAGGCTGAGATAGCCCCTCCGTGCGCAGAAGCACTGAAACAATCCGATTGGTTCATTTCTGTTTCAGTTTCAATGCAATGACATTAGGGCACCATGCACGCGATTGTCCTTGCATTGAACCAAAAAAAATGCCTGAGGAGGTTGGGGAAGCTCTTCCCCACCTCCTGAGGGGAAATAGAAAAAAAGGAATCCCTCTACTGTAAACAGCAGAGGGATTTAATGCGCATGTGCCATTGACAGAATGGTTCCGTCATCAGCACCAAAGGGGTTAAAGTTGCAGAAGGACCAGATCAACAGCTATACAGACCCTAAGGTACACTAGCAGTGCACTGTTGTCAGTTCTCCAGTAGGTCAGCGGGAGAGGCATGTCATCAATATGCCCATGTATAGGGACCTTGTGAAATTTAGCCAAAGACCCACATATCTTACTGACAGAAACCAAGTTACAGTGAGTAATAGAAAAAGCCCATTGGGCATAAAAGGATGGATTGACACTGGCACATCCTAAGCAAAATATGCTACAGAATATTCATAAAACATTAAAATGTGTCAGGATACAAACTTCCAGAACTCATGACCTGAGCAGAGTGAAAAAGGTCAGACCTACAATCCAAGCAGGAACTCTTCTTCAGTACAACAACCAGGAGGAAGGCACTACTGAAAAGACAATTTCTACATGTCGTTTTTATGGACAATCTTCAGATAATTGCAAATTCACTCTACAGTAAAAAGATCAATCATAGAAGTATATTGAAGGCAAATTGTCATTGTCAGGTGTGCACCAAAAACAATGAACACGAATGGCATAACAGCCAGGAGACAAGGCAGGCAACAAGCACAAAAAGTATACTGGAACAGAAAAAGCATCAAAATCTGAGTACAGAAAACTAGTTACCAAAAGCAAACTAGAACATTAGAGTAGACAAAACCAAGCAACATAACAAAAGAAGAACAATTTCACATATGTGAACCCCCACAAAAAAAATAGAAACACTGACAAAACAGAATGTGAAAATAAATCTTTACTGGTCATCTGCTGACACCAGAGCTCAAATGCAACCAAGCCTAGGTATTCACCAGGATGTTTGGACAAAATATGTAAATGTAAACGTCAGGAGACAGAAATATCTGAAAAAATATTGTGATACAAAAATATCGTGGTGCAGAAATATTGTTTTCAAGAATATCATTTTTTTCAGGTAAGCAATATTGTTGTTAAGATTATTGTTGTTAATATCGTTTTCATTAATATAGTTGTAATAAATACTGTTTTTTAATTATTTTAATGTTTTTTTGTTCATATATTTTTTTGGTATTGTTTGTATCAATGTTAATATTTTTAAATATAGTTTGTAATTTTAAGTGATATATAATTTTTAAATTAAATGCTAATAGTAATCTATAGTGTTACAGTGGGTTGCCAGGTTTGTAGGGGTACAGGGTGGGAAGTTAATTAAGTAATAATTATTTAACAATCAACTGTTAAATTATTAATAATTTAAATGATTAGTATTATGTAAATTATGTAATAATGATATTTATTGCTATATTTTAGGTTCGGGCTGTTGGGTTTTTAGGGGTATCGGGTAAGAAGTTAATTAAGTAATAATTAAATAACAATTCATTGTTGATTAATAATTAAGCATTCAATTGATTATTAATTATGTAAATTGTGTAAGAATTATATTTTGTTGTGATATTTTAGGTGTGGGCTGCTGGGTTTGTAGGGGTATAGGGTGAGAAGTTAAGTAATAATAATTAACAATTATTTTTAAATGTATTTTAAAATATTTAATTGATAATTTAGTATCAAAATTGTGTAATAGCTTTATATTTTAGTTATATTTTAGGTGTGGGCTGTTAGGTTTGTAGGTATATAGTGTAGGAAGTTAATTAAGTAAAAATAATTAATTACTTATGTATGATCAATTGTATAATTGATTATGTACATTATGTAATACTAATTTATTTTAGTTACATTTCAGTTGCGGGTTGCTAGGTTTGCAGGGGTATAGGGTGGGATGTTAATTAGGTAATAACTAATTTAACAAATAATAATTGCGATAGCAGTCAGTGGCAGGGTCTGCTAGCGCGCGGAACATATCAGGACAAATGCAGTATCAGACGGTTTGCCATTGAATTTTTAGCTTTTAGAATTAAAGTACTCTTGTACCAACTGTTCGTGAATATTTTAAATCGCCGTGTCTGAACTCTTACCTGCTGTTGCTGGTGAACCCTGACCTCCTGCCCTGTTTCCGCCGCGGCTGTAGTGCCGATTGAGCGGAGGGATGGGTCGGGTTACCTGCTCCTCACTTCCGCCTAAGGCAGCAGTCTAGCTATCATACTCACGTGCCTACTTAAACTCTATGCCAGCTAGGACGCGCAGCGATAGCAGTCAGTGGCAGGGTCTGCTAGCGCGCTGAGCATATCAGGGCAACTGCAGTATCAGACGGTCTGCCACTGAATTTTTAGCTTTTAGAATTAAAGTACTCTTGTACCAACTGTTCGTGAATATTTTAAATCGCTGTGTCTTAACGCTTACCTGCTGTTGCTGGTGAACCCTGATCTCCTGCCCTGTTTCCGCCGCGGCTGTAGTGCCGATTGAGCGAAGGGCTGGGTCGGGTTACCTGCTTCTCACTTCCGCCGAAGGTAGCATTCTAGCTCTCATACTCACGCGTCTACTTAAACTCTATGCCAGCGAGGAAGCGCAGCGGACGCGCGCAGCGGGCGCGCCGCCGGAGCACCAAAGGCAAGTCCGTCTGCGCCCATCCGCGGCCGGCCGGGGCCAGGGGCCAGAACCCCTGTGCGTTTGGACACAGACCAACACCTAAGGTATGCAAGTTGGCAACTTAGAGATCTAGAGCCCCCCAATATTACAGATATGCAGACACTCGCTATCAGCTTAACAGATGCTGCTACGATGCACGCACTGCCCTTTTCAGACAGGGGTGCCTAAGGTACCGCTCAAAGGGCAACAAAACCACACACTAAATCTCTTACTCATCAACTGTAGGTCTTTAAACAGGCATAAGATTGAAATTTATGATTATATTCTGGATAAACTACCCGACGCCCTATTTCTAACAGAAACTTGGCTGCATGAATCCACTACTCCCGACATACTGCAAGCACTTCAACTTGAGTACGGCATCCTAAGACAGGACCTCGTAAATAAGAGGGGAGGGGGCATAGCGGTAATTCATAAATTATCACTAGGCTGCACGATGCAGGCGGTGGACATAGCCCAATGTGAAGCAGCCTCCTTCGCAATTAAGGCTGCCGATAACCATACTGTTAGTGGCTTCCTGATATATCGACCGCCTAGGGTAGCTTCAGGATTCATTGAAAGTCTGGTGGAACTAGTGGATCAACCAGCTCTATGCCATAGTAATGTAACCATTCTGGGAGACCTAAACCTTCACTTTGACAACCAATTGTGTGGGGAGGCACAGGCCCTATGTCAGGAACTTGCTGGGCTCCAGTTAGCACTTAAAAGTACTCATGCAACACACCAACTAGGGCACTTGTTAGACCCTATTTTCTCCAACTGCTCAGACTTGGCTGTTGAACCTCCAATTGCGGTCCCGTGGTCCGACCACTACCTTGCGGCCTTTTCCATCCCCCTATCTAAGCCACCCCCTACAATGAGTTCATCATACAATAGCACGCACAGGAGATGGTCTAAATTCAATGCTGCAAGCTTCACTCAGGCCCTACAATTAAATCAACACGCCCTAGGTAAAGACATTAACGAGGCGAGCCAAGTAGTTGACCGGTGGATTACGGAGGCACTTGATGTGGTTGCCCCACGGACTTCGAACAATCCGCACTGGCGCAATAAGTCCGCACCTTGGTTCAACGAAGCCTTGAAGTTGGTTAGGAAGTCTTGTAAACGCTTAGAGCGTAAATGGAGACTAGACTTTCTGGATATAGATAAGGTGGCCTATAAGCTAAGCCTAAAACATTATCACTCCCTCATTAAGAAGACACGGGCTGCCTTCTATACTGAGAGGATTGAGCAAGCGGATAATTCCTCCAAGGAACTGTTTGCTATTCTTAAAGAGATATCTTCTCTGGAGAGAACTGTGGCGTGGTCCTCCAGTTCAAAGGAGGCGTGCAACCAAATCGCTGACTTTTTCTCTACAAAGGTATCAACAATCTATGACACCTTCCCTGATGAGGCTCGCAACGGATCTGTTTGCCAAACTGAACAGATCCCAGAGTGGGGGGAAAAGTGCCTCTCCGAATTTCTCCTTCCCTCCTTGGAATTGCGGTTGGTATTAAATCAGGCTCCCCAAAAGATCCAACCACAACAAAAGCTATCTGCATGGGGTTAGACACCATATTACCCTTGGTGCAACAGCTGTTGGAAATGTCCTTTCAGGAAGGGTTGGTCCCGGACACTTAGAAGCAAGCAATGGTTCTCCCCCTGAAAAAAATCCCCACAGCAGATGGGAATCCACTGGAGAACCTGCGGCCTGTCTCGCTACTCCCCTACTTTTCAAAAATTGCAGAAAAGGTAGTCAACTCGCAGCTGGTGGCACACATTAATAAATTCAACCTATTTCATCCCACTCAATCAGGCTTTAGAGCAACTTGCTCGACGGAGTCGGCACTGCTCTTCGCTACGGAGACAGTACGCAGGCGCGTGTATGAAGGCCTGACGACTGCACTAGTCCTTTTGGACCTTAGTGCAGCTTTCGATACGGTGTCCCACAAGCTGCTTTTACACCATCTCAGAATGGGTGGTGTGGACGGGGCTGCTCTAAACTGGCTGACCTCCTATCTGCAGGGCCATAGCTTTCAAGTAACACAACCTCCACATACCTCTAAAACAATTTCTTTAGCGCACGGGGTGCCACAGGGATCAATTTTGAGCCCTACTCTTTTTAATTTGTATGTGGCCCCCTTAGCAAGAATTGTGGAAAAGCACGGCATCACCATAGTGTCATATGCAGATGACATGCAGTTAGTGTCCACCCTGACTCCTAACTCGGTGCAAGCAGCAAGCAGTTTTGCGAACTGCCTAAAAGACCATGGGGCATATTCACAAGGACTTATCGCCGAGTTATCGCCACCTTAACGCATCAAATGTGGAGATAGATTTAACGCCCCATTCACAAGCGGGTGCAAACTGCAGGCATCGCCAGTATTCCCGCGATGACTGCCGCAAAATTTATCCCCACAGGTGACACCACCAACTAACTCTAATGAGATGCAGAGTAGGCGTTCCCGTGCAAAAACACACGAAAACACCACTACACCACTTTCACAACGAACTGCCAGATCTGCGATGCGAACCAAAAACAGGTGATAAGCCGCGCTAGCAGCAGGGAATTAACACCTGCCTTTTGCTGGTGTTAAGCAGGACGACTACCTGCAGCATGAAAGGGAGCCCAGCCAAGAGCCACATCTGAAGACTCACAGATGCCATGGAGACAATGATCGTGCAGCTCGGAGACCCATGAGGGCCACACACCCACCGCCGCCACCCCCAGGCCCGCCACCACCCCCAGTACCGGTCCCGCCCCCCCCGGACCACCACAGAGGCAGCGTACACAAAGACAGCGGACCCACCTTAAACGCACCAGCCGCACAGACCCAACGCCAGAGGAGGACATTGCCCACTACAGGCTCAAAAGGACAACCATCCCCCGCATCCTGACCCACATCGCCCACCTGCTGACGGTACCAACACAGCGCACAACGAACATCCCTCCGCAGACAAAGCTGCCGGCTGTGCTGCACATGTTGGCCTCTGGTACCTTCCAACCGACAACTGCCAGAGTCGGAGGAGTCTCACAGCCAGCCCCATCCAAGTTCATCACACCTGTCCTGGATGCCATCATCAGCCTGGTACCCCAGCACCTCCACTCCACCCACACTGCGCAGGAGCAGCTGGAGACCAAGCAAGGCTCCCACGCCATAGCTGGATTCCCTCACGTGTTGGGGCAATCAACTGCACACATGTACCCCTCGTGCCCCCTGGCGACACTGCACACAACTACCTCAACAGAAAACACAGGCATCCCATGAATGTGCAGGCAATAATGGACCGCCCGGGACTCCTCAACAATGTCATGGCCAACACCGCAGGCAGAGTGCATGATTCCTACATCTCCCGACAGTCCATCATCAACCAGCGCTCCCAGGATGGCACCTATGGAAATGCAGTGCTCGTTGGTAAGTCCAAAATGAACACACCACACACCTCCACCCCACAGTAATGCAACTCACGACACTGGCAATGGGCACGCAGCACAACTACATGCAACATGCCACACAACATGCCAACCGACCAGACGCGACAACACAACTCCATTGGGAACCTGGGCCTGCCATGCACACAACCCAGCCACGGCATGGCACCACAGCCACACAATAGCAGAATGTGAGGAGAGGCTTGGAGCAGGCATGTGCGAGAGCGGCAAGTGACTAATGAATGAGAACCTACCCAATGCCAGGTGTGGCGTGGAGGTGGCGGACAGACTTCAGTGTACAAACCACGGAAATGGCCATGTGGACATTAACTGCTGGTGCATGGAGTGGAGTGGCCAGTGGACGCTACCATGTCCCCACAGGCTGTGGGGCAGAACGCGGAAATGTCGTCCACCGGCTTACTCTTCGGCCCAGTTGTTGGCACATGTTGAACTGAGTCGTGAGTTTTGAATGGCAGTGACCAAAGGTCTGTGGCAGCGTCCACACCACTATACTCCCTCCAATCAGTGAAGCCAAAGTCTGCATCACAGGCCTGCGACACGTGGTGCCACTAACCCTGTTCAACGCAAGCCGGCGACACGGGGTGCCACTAACTCAGTTCAACGCAAGCCGGCGACATGTGGTGCCACTAACCCTGTTCAATGCAAGCCGGCGACACGTGGTGCCACTAACCCTGTTCAACGCAAGCCGGTGACACTTGGATGAGGGCTCAGGCCTACACTGCGGTCCAGTAGGTTCCACATATGGAACTGTGTCCTGAGTCTTGAATGGCAGTGACCCCAAGTCCGTGGCAGCGTCCACATCACTAAACTCCCTCCGATCAGTGAAGCCAAAGTCTGCATCGCAAGCCTGCGACACGTGGTGCCACAAACCCTGTTCAACGCAAGCCGGCGACACGTGGTGCCACTAACCCTGTTCAACGCAAGCCGGCGACACTTGGATGAGGGCCCAGGCCTACACTGCGCTCCAGTAGGTCCCACATGTGGAACTGTGTCCTGAGTCTTGAATGGCAGTGACCAAATGTTAATTGCCGCGTTTATATCACTGAACTCCCTTCGATCAGTGTCCCAGACCCTGCATCGCAAGCACACGACACGTGTCTGTGGGCCCATGCTGACCGCTGCCCCCGGCCTACACTGTGGTCCAGTAGGTCACACATGTGGAACTGTGTCTTGGGTAAGATATGGAGGAGTCCACACCATTGGACACGCCTCATCGCAGGCAGCATCCCCTATCAGCACTGGTGCCACTAACTCTGTGCGCAATGAGTCATGGGCACTTTCTGGTTGGACTTTGGTAGCGTCTGAGTCCATGGCCTGGGGGTTGTCTGCATCATCATCTGGCTGGGCCGGACTTGGTGTCCGACATGTGTCTGTTCCATTCATCTCCACCATAGTGACTGTTTCTGTGTGGTTCTGCCCTCTGCATCATGCCCTGGGGGTACACCTTCCACTGTCCACCGAGACACTCCGCGACAACCCCCTTTGTCATCTACGAGAACCTGCTCTGCTCTCGTGACCCTGCCCCAGTGCACCGCAAGTCAGCGGCACGTGGCGGTAGGCCCGTGCAGGACGCTGTGCATCCGGGGCCACTAACTCTGTGCAGCTCAAGTCATGGGGCCTTTATGGTTGAATGGTTGTGTCCTTAACGATGTACACTGTTGCCGTTTTTTGACTGCACCAGGCACTCCATGACAGCTGGTGTGTACACGTCCCACACACATCCAACACAGGTGTCACTCGACATGTGAGCCTGCTAATAAAAGTTGCCGGGCGCACGTGCCCGTAGCCATTCCCACCATCTAAGCAAGTGTGTCTGTGTGGTCATTATGTCAGCATGATGGGCCCAAGCCCTGCAACATCACAGTGTGCTGTCTTCAGCGGACGATACCATGTCACCTCAGCAGTGGCTGAGACCTTGGACATGTAGCTTTGCCCGCCCCCCCTGCATGCACAAGTGGCGTGTGCTGGTCCGGCGTACGTCAGGTCAGCGCAGGGGTGTCCTGAATCGGCAGGGGGATCAGGGCGTGGCTCTGGTCTGGCCTTGAGCAGGAAGTGCGGTAAGTGTGTCTCTGTGTTGGGGTGTTGTCGCCACCAGGGCCACAGTAGACGATGTTGCAATGTAGCATGCACCTGGAGGGCGGGCCCGCACGTATGGGGAAATGTAGGAGCGCAAGACCGCTCGGGGTCTTGGCACATGCATGCCAAGTGTTATGTGTATCAGTCCTGCGGCTGCATAAGTCAGATGCCTAGCATCAATCGCAGCGCGATCACAGCCAGCCATGGACTGTACACCTGTGTCCGCCCTGTCCGGACCATTGGCCTACACTCACGTGGCCGCACACCCTCAACGGCCAGCTTCAAGGTGTTGTTGGCATGCCGCTGGACATGCGCAGACAGGCATGACAATGGTGTGCCGTAGGAGTGCACGTGCTACGACCGCGCAGCGCACACAAGTGTGGGGGCTCGTGGGTGGGAGGAGCAGCTCGTAACACACAGTGAGGCCGCTCATGTGCCACGTGCTTGGCATATCATCCATGATTCCCTGGGTCGCAGACATCCCACCCCACCCACGACAGGCCTCTGTACATCTCCTGTATGCATGCAGATGGTTAAGTTACTGTAGGGATGAAAGGTCCTTTGTCTGAACTATCAGGTGGTAGCACATCTGCAGCTCCGAGCTGGGACTTGCATGTGCCCAGCACCCCCTGACAGATACGATAGCATTTGCTGGTGACTCCCACACTACGCACTGCCCGACGTGAGACCAACGTGTACACATCCCACACACAGAAGTCCTTGGTGGTAGTTAGCGTGCGTGAAATGGCCTTAACATGTACTCCCACCCCACCCCAGGCCTGCACCCGTTGCACACAGACACTGCTCATTGATCCGAGCTGTGCCATTTCATCCACAGGACTGGCGCGGGTCAGCACAGTTCCGCTTCAAGCAGAGCCACTGACGCAATGGCAGAACATCCCGGACACATGCACAACCCCTGTCACGTGGAACTGTACCGTGCATGTCTGCTGCATGTACTGGGGGCACTGCCATTGGCAGTGCTGCGGATCAGTTACCGGCTAAGCTTCCGCCTTGCCAACTTCACCTGCGTTCAGCCTGTGTTGCATTGTCGCTCGTGCATTTTCGAGTGGACCATGGATGTCAGCCTCTCCAACGTAACGGTAGCTAAACTGGATTTCAACGTGTGTGTGCGCCCCCTGTTGGCCCACGACCAGGAGTGTCACCGTGATGCCCGTTTATGGCATGCCTGGATGATTGGCATGCATGCTGGCAACTGGACCTGGGAGATTGCACGAGTCGTCGTGTGCAGTGACCACATTGAGCCGCTCCCCTATTGGGCTTTAGTGCCAATTGGGGCAAGAGGTTGGAGTCAGCACATCTGTCCGGGACAGCTGATGGGTTACGTCGCCGACATGTTAGATCTAGTCGACAACGAGCTCTCATTGGAAATGTTGGCCTACGCTGCTGCACTCGCGTTCATGGACGAGTGACAACGTACCTGCAGCCACAACTGAATGTGACCCATTGCACGTGTCCCGACGCCTGGTTGCATGTTGGGGATCTGGTCACATGTCCCAAGACGACAGTGGACATGGCTGCATTGGCCTGGACTCCGGATACATGCGTGGACAACCAACGCGGGTTGGCACTGACTTGTGTTGGTGATGGACTCCCCCGGGGTGGACATGGGCGCTTTCCAACATTCCTCATTCAGACATGCTGCTGCATTGGTCTGCATGTCGTGGCACTTCTCTTGGCCGTACTGACACACAATTGTTGATAAAGGTTCCGCACCTTCACTTGTCTCCAACTGTGTTGAGTGTTGATTTGTATGCCAATGTGTGTGTCATGGCCTATCTGGGTCCTTGCCATACATGCATTGCTACCCCATCAGGGCTGTGGGTTGGTACTCGTGCATTATCATGTCCCTGTTTCGTGCTTTGCCAGATGCGTATGGCCATTTACAGACCACAAGCGGGTGCACTTGTGTCCTGTGTTCGGTTGTGCAAATGTTGCTGTTTGTACCACATTGTGTTCGATGTTGGGGTGCTCTGCTTTCTATGTGTGTGTGCTGCATTGTGTGTGAGATGTCCCTTCAGCTCTGATTTGGCTCACCCTTCTCCCTTTCAGGCAGTGTGGTTTTCAATTCTGTGCTTGTTCAGTGGTGTGATATTGCCGGGTTGTGTGACTTGTGCTCTTGGTTGGTGTTGTTACTCTTGGGCATGGTTTGTCTGCAGTTGTGCTGTGCTTAATTGTGCATGTGTGACATTGTGCCCATCTCCCCCATCCCCCCAGTCCCTGGTCGTTCCTCTCCCTGTTGCTGTTGTGTCTATTGATTTTGAGCAGTTTCCGGTCCCCGACTCCTGCCACCATCTCCAGACTGATGTGGTGGACACCATGTCCTCCATGTCATCCAGCTCCTGGTGTGGCGCTGGACTCTCACCTCCAGCGTGCATTGCTGCCTTCTGGTTGTTGGCGTAAATGTTAGAACTGGGGGTCTCTAGTTGGCAGAGGTAGGTACTTTTGTCCAAATAGGGACCCTTGCTTCTAGTCAGGGTAAGGGGGATACACTACTAAAATAAGCCCTGCTCACCCCCTTGGTAGCTTGGCACGAGCAGGCAGGCTTATCTCAGAGGCAGTGTGTAAAGCACTTGTGAACACATACAGTAACAGAGTGACAACACTACAGATGGACACCACACAGGTTGTATTAGAAAAATACGTATTTTTATATAGACATAACACAAGACCCAAAACGACAAAAATCCACAATACACTATGAAAAATATGACTGTCAATGGTAGAAAATAGTTCAGTTCAATAAAGATGGTAAATGTGACACTCAATGTTCAATGTACCTTTGGATGCGTAACACGATACAAACAAAAGAGTTGCAGGGAAGGTGATGCGTCGGTTCCTTACACGCAAGAACGGTGATGCGTTGGTTCCTTGCTCCGGGGGAGGTGATGCGTCGGTTCCCTACTGATGCATAGGGGGCGGTGATGCGTCGGTTCCTTACCGGAGAGGAGGTGATGTGTCGGTTCTTCACCGCGTGGGGAGGTGATGGGTCGGTTTCTTACTGCGCTTCTGTGGCGATGCGACCCGCAGCGCCGTGATGCGATGACGATCCGGTGCAATGAAACAAAATGGCGTCTTCTTCTCAATGCGACACTCAGGGGGCGATGCGTGCACGCCAGACAGCCGTGCGGCGACTCGGTGAATCTTCTGAGCTGCGACAGGCCCTGCGACATGCTTCTCTGATGATGCGACGGCACCTGATGCGACGGCGACACTCTTCTCCGGTGATGCGAGGCGCTTCGGCGATACGATGGCGACAGCGGCAGCGGCGGCACGCTTTCTCGGCGATGCGACGACAACTGCAGTGGCGGCGACACGCTTCTTCCTCGTGAGTCGCGCTTCCAGCTCCCAGCGGCACGCAGTCTCTCAGAAGGCCCAACACAATAGCAGGCACTTCAAATTCCCAGCAAGGGAATTCAGTGGAGCTGGTTGGTGAAGTCTTGTGTCCCTGAGACTTCAGCAGGAGGCAAGCTCAATCTTCAAGCCCTTGGAGATGTTCTGCAAGATGATGAAAGTAGCACAAAGTTCCTTTCTTTGGCAATCAGGCAACCACTGCAGGGCAATCACTCAAACAGCACACAGCATAGGGATAGTCTCCTCCTTCAGCTTCTCTGGTTCCTCTCCTCAGCAAAGGTTTGTCTTGTTTGTTCCAGAAGTGATCTAAAGTCTTGGGGTCAGGGCCCCAGTATTTATACCCATAAATCCTTTGCCCTCTGAAGGCAGAGGGTCCTGTACCTAGTCCAAACCAGTTCTGGGTGCATTCTGCCAGTGCACACCTTCTCTCTTTGTCAGTGTGGGCCAGGGTCATCAGACACACCACAGGAGGTGGAGCCAGCATTGTGGAAGGCAGGCACAGCCCTATTTAGACCCAGGTGCCACTCCTCCCACCACTCTACATGCAGATAGTTCTATTCAGCCCTGTGCTGACTCACCCTGTCTCCTGGAGTCCCCCAGCCCCTGTCACTCACAAACCCAGACACACAATACACAAGCTAGCAGAGGCAGGCTGGATGGTTAGGCAAGAAAATACCTACTTTCTAAAAGTGGTATTTTCAAACACAGAATGTTAAAACCAACTTCACTAAAAGATGTATTTTATCATTCTGAGATCAGGCATACTAAATTCGTTTTTCTACCATGTTCCCTGGGTCAGTTTGGATTATAAGATGTTATAATCAAACTGCCCATTCTGGCCTATGGGGACAGGTAGCCTTGCAAAAGTGAAAAACGAAATTGGCTGTAATTCACTATCAGGACATGCCACACACACCAGGGCATGTCCTACCTTCACATACAATGCACCCTGCCCTAGGGCCTACCTTAGGGGTGACTAATATGCAGGAAAGGGAAGGTTTGGGGATTGGTAAGTGGGTGCACTTACCTAGTCGACATGGCAGTACCAGACTGCACACAGGCTCTGCAATGGCAGGCCTGAGACACACTTTACAAGCTGCTCCTGTGGGTGGCACAACCAGTGCTGCAAGCCCACCAGCAGCATTTGAGTCACAAGCCCTGGGCACAACCAGTGCACTGTACTAGAGTCTGACAGTGAATCAAATAGGCCAAACATGGAGTCACTAATCCATACATCAATTTATCATAGGGAGCACTTGTACTTTGGCACTGAATATGAGTGGCAAAGTGCCCAAAGCATCTAATCCAGCAAAAACAGGTCAGTAACAGAGGAGGCATAGTGAAAAAAAAATTGAAGGGAGACCCACGCCAATGGTACCAGGTCTAACAGCGTGTTTCTGCTTGTTTGTGCGTTTCGCATCATTCCAGCTGTTCTGGTTTTCTTCCATTGTCCTCCTCCGCTCTCCGGCTGCATTCACCTTGTCCACGATGGCCTGCCATGTACAATGTTTTGTTACCAATGGGGCTTGTGGGGCTGTGTACTAGCTCCGGCTGCCTCCATTCTGCTTCGCTGTTGTTTTCTGTTTGGTTTGTCTTTCTTTTTCCTGCTTTTGTTGTGCTTATTCCCGCCTGCCGTGTGTGTGTCGCGGGCCTGGCGCTTCTTATCGCTGCTTTCCTCATCGCGAATAGGCTCATCGCATGTTTTTTGGTGTTGGGGTTTGTGTTTTTATCTCCGTCACGGTGGTTGTATCGCGGACATTGGCCGCGTTTTTGGGGAACTATCGCATGGTACCGCCGTGTTGTGAATTCCACGTTAACACAGGGTTATTTTCCCGCGATAGACTGCAATGTGTAAAGTTGCGTTAACATTTTTTGGAGATGTTTAGCGCACGTTCTTGTGAATATCCCCCTTTGCCTTTTGGATGACAAGCAACTGCCTGAGACTAAATGGTAATAAAACGGAGATACTGGTAGTAGGGAAGACCCCGTCCATCTGGTCTCCGGCCTGGTGGCCACCAATATTAGGCCCGGCCCCCACCCCTAAGACAGAGGTGAAAAACCTAGGAGTCTGGCTGGACTCGACTTTCTCCTTTGAGACTCAGACCAGGAAAGTCGCAGCCAAGTGCTTTGGAATCCTGAAGATTTTAAGGAAAACCTTAGACATTCTCCCGGCCTCCGCAAGGAAAACCCTGACCCATGCCCTTGTGACAACTCAATTGAACTACAGGAATGTCCTATATCTGGGTGCATCAAAAAAATGCCTGCATAGGTTGCAATGCATCCAGAACGCAGCAGCTCGCTTGGTGCTGAGTTTACCGAGAAGAGCTTCCTCGAAAAAAGCACTTGACGCCCTACACTGGCTGCCTGTTCAGAAAAGGATCTCGTTCAAAGCGTTATGCTTCTGCCACCGAGACTTGCAGGATAAAGGCCCGCCCTACCTACGTGACCTTCTTACTCCTTATAATCCAGAACGGCACCTGAGGTCGACTGGAACTTACCTGTTTAGAATGCCCAGGGTAAAGAAAGCACAATTGGGCGCCCGCTCTTTTGGCTACCTGGCAGCGAAAAATTGGAATGCCCTGCCCCTATGCCTTCGTGCGGAACGAACAGAGAGCGTTTTCAGGAAAAAATGTAAAACCTGGCTCTTCCAACTGTGAATGTATTTTTGTTCCCTCCCGTTTCCCTGATCCTTTGCCCCTTTTCACGCTGGTATATGTGTAGTTGTCTGGTAAGGATGCAGAGCGCGGGGACACACCAGTGGTGTAACCAGGCGCTTTATAAATGCTATAATAATAAAATAATAATAATTAATTAGATAACTGATTATCAATTATGTAAATTGTGTTATAATTTTAAGTGTGCAAAAGAAACAATTGATGAACGGAATGCTGGACAATGCAAACATTCACCCCCAGTCACAAGGATCTGGGTTTAATCCATCATTCTTTTGCTCACCACACCACCCCAGTTTGGACCCAGCCATATGCAAATCAGTCTTGACCCTGCGCCCAATGGGAACAGTCCAGCCCGAACTGCCAAGCCAGGTCCTCCCTGGACCGGAAACAAGCATCCTGGGACCGGTTTCAGGGCATCACCCTTCTTCAGCCAGGCTAGCTTGAATCCAGTGGTGTGGTGAGCACGGAACCCACGTCTGGGCATACCCTTCCCACTTAGGGCAACATATGCAAAAGAAACAATTGATGGACGGAATGCTGGACAATGCAAACATTCACCCCCAGTCACAAGGATCTGGGTTTAATCCATCATTCTTTTGCTCACCACACCACCCCAGTTGGGAGGACCTGGCCTGGCAGTTCGGGCTGGACTGTTCCCATTGGGCGCAGGGTCAAGACTGATTTGCATATGGCTGGGTCCAAACTGGAATGGCATGGTGAGCAAAAACGATGGATTTAGGCCCAGATCTTTGTACTGGGGTGAATGTATGACATTGTTCTGCATTCTGTCCATCAATTGTTGTTTTTGCATTTGTCACCCCGAGTGGGACGGGTATGCCCAGACGTGGGTCCCGTGCTCTCCATGCCACTGGAGTCAAGCTATCCTGGCTGATGAGGGCTGAAAGCCTGAAACCGGTCCTAGGATTCTTGTTTCCAGTCCAGGGAGGACCTGGCCTGGCAGTTCGGGCTGGACTGTTCCCATTGGGCGCAGGGTCAAGACTGATTTGCATATGGCTGGGTCCAAACTGGAATGGCATGGTGAGCAAAAAACGATGGATTTAGGCCCAGATCTTTGTACTGGGGTGAATGTATGACATTGTTCTGCATTCTGTCCATCAATTGTTGTTTTTGCATTTGTCACCCCGAGTGGGACGGGTATGCCCAGACGTGGGTCCCGTGCTCTCCATGCCACTGGAGTCAAGCTATCCTGGCTGATGAGGGCTGAAAGCCTGAAACCGGTCCTAGGATTCTTGTTTCCAGTCCAGGGAGGACCTGGCCTGGCAGTTCGGGCTGGACTGTTCCCATTGGGCGCAGGGTCAAGACTGATTTGCATATGGCTGGGTCCAAACTGGAATGGCATGGTGAGCAAAAAACGATGGATTTAGGCCCAGATCTTTGTACTGGGGTGAATGTATGACATTGTTCTGCATTCTGTCCATCAATTGTTGTTTTTGCATTTGTCACCCCGAGTGGGACGGGTATGCCCAGACGTGGGTCCCGTGCTCTCCATGCCACTGGAGTCAAGCTATCCTGGCTGATGAGGGCTGAAAGCCTGAAACCGGTCCTAGGATTCTTATTTCCAGTCCAGGGAGGACCTGGCCTGGCAGTTCGGGCTGGACTGTTCCCATTGGGCGCAGGGTCAAGACTGATTTGCATATGGCTGGGTCCAAACTGGAATGGCATGGTGAGCAAAAACGATGGATTTAGGCCCAGATCTTTGTACTGGGGTGAATGTATGACATTGTTCTGCATTCTGTCCATCAATTGTTGTTGTTATAATTTTAAGTGTGGCATACTAGATTTGTAGGGGTAAAGTGTGGAAAGTTAATTAAGTAATAAATAAATAAAACAAATTCTATTGATAATTATTAAGTTGTGTTATAAACATGTAAATTGTTTGATTATTTTTGTTCTAAATTAATAGGGTTACTCAAATATGTAATGTGTTCGAAAATATGTACTTTCCCGACTATTGTTTAGACTGGAGTGGGAATAGTACATTTAACCCCTCTGAAGTCCAATGCTTTCACTACTGTTGGACAGACTGGAGTGAGAATAGTAAATGTAACCCCTTTGAAAACCTAGGCTTTCACTAACGCATAAACTGGACTGGGAGTAGTATATCTATTATTCCCAGACTCCAATTCTTTTCCTAATATTGTTTAAATATATGTCAATATTATTTGTTTATTTTTTTTTAAATTTTATATTATTTGTTTATATATATATATATATATATATATATATATATATATATATATATATATATATATATATATATATATATATACCTACTGGCGGTCGCCAGTTGGTAGTTATAGTTAGGACCTATTTTCCATAGGAAATTCACAACATTCTATTTCCAATAACTTTGGCGCCGGTTGATGAATCTTCGCGAAATTTTCAAAACTCGTGGGGTGCTCCGGTCCGCTCCTATTCTGAAAGTCTCGGGGTGATTCGTTAAGTGGGGGCCGAGAAAAAAGGGGGTCCCAAAACATGTTTTCCCCATGCAATTTTCCATAGGAACCTTTAGTCGCAGCTACAGCCCGAACTGTGGAACGGAATTACACCAAATTTGGCAAAAAGGTAGCCCTTGGTTCAGAGTCATGCCTTTTGGTTAAATGGTGTAAATCCGTTCAGTAGTTCCAGAGAAATTTGAAAAAGAAAACACACATATATCTGGGCGGAGCCTAACCACACATGTCATCGTGAGATCTGATTGGCTGTCAGCACTTCATCCTGGAATTGCTGGCAGCCATCTTGGGACCCCATTGAAATGCATTGTAGTGAATCGAAGATTTTGAGGGTTACCAAAAGGAGAACTATAAAGGGTGATAACAGACTTTAGTTACATTAGAATTCATTTGTTGATGGTACCATACTAATTTCAGGAATTGTGGTGTGTTCTAAGGTGATTTTACCCTGTGAAAAACCTTCTGCTGGGATATCATGAATCATGTTTGAGAGAAAACTATTTTCACATGCTTGTCCCATACAGTTTTGGAAGGTGCTCCAGAAGCTAAAATGAGAGCATATTTTCTGTAAATTCACATTATCTTTCTCAGTCATGTGAGAATGAAGTCTGACATTCTCAGTAAAACATGTACATCCAACGAGGGCAGAGACTGTCAGTTGATTCCTTTGTGTTCTACTGCAGCTTCCCAGAGTGTTCTAAAGAACAACTAGAGTGCTAACAGCCTTACTTATGACAAAAGTATGGCACACCTGAAGCCATCTTGATTGGAATAAACTGGTAACACTTAAAACATTTAATTTAAAAAGGAACAAAATGATGGGGTTCATTTTGTCATAGAAATTATGGTTAGTGCTGTAGAAAGAAAAATTAGGACATGTTTCAAGTGTGATCTCAAATATCTTCCTGTTATATTTCAACAGGAGCAGCCTGTCAGTTGATGCCTTTGTGTTCTACTGCAACTTCCCAGAGTGTTCTAAAGAACAACTAGAGCGCTAACAGTCTTACTTATGACAAAATTATGGCACACCTGAAGCCATCTTGATTGGAATAAACTGGTAACTCTTAAAACATTTAATTTAAAAAAGGAACAAAATGAGGGGGTTCATTTTGTCATAGAAATTATGGTTAGTGCTGTAGAAAGAAAAATTAGGACATGTTTTAAGTGAGATCTCAAATATCTTCCTGTTATATTTCAACAGGAGCAGCCTGTCAGTTGATGCCTTTGTGTTCTACTGCAGCTTCCCAGAGTGTTCTAAAGAACAACTAGAGAGCTAACAGTCTTACTTATGACAAAAGTATGGCACACCTGAAGCCATCTTGATTGGAATAAACTGGTAACACTTAAAACATTTAATTTAAAAAGGAACAAAATGAGGGGGTTCATTTTGCCATAGAAATTATGGTTAGTGCTGTAGAAAGAAAATTTAGGACATGTTTTAAGTGAGATCTCAAATATCTTCCTGTTATATTTCAACAGGAGCAGCCTGTCAGTTGATGCCTTTGTGTTCTACTGCAGCTTCCCAGAGTGTTCTAAAGAACAACTAGAGTGCTAACAGCCTTACTTATGACAAAACTATGGCACACCTGAAGCCATCTTGATTGGAATAAACTGGTAACACTTAAAACATTTAATTTAAAAAGGAACAAAATGATGGGGTTCATTTTGTCATAGAAATTATGGTTAGTGCTGTAGAAAGAAAAATTAGGACATGTTTCAAGTGAGATCTCAAATATCTTCCTGTTATATTTCAACAGGAGCAGCCTGTCAGTTGATGCCTTTGTGTTCTACTGCAGCTTCCCAGAGTGTTCTAAAGAACAACTAGAGCACTAACAGTCTTACTTATGACAAAATTATGGCACACCTGAAGCCATCTTGATTGGAATAAACTGGTAACTCTTAAAACATTTAATTTAAAAAGGAACAAAATGAGGGGGTTCATTTTGTCATAGAAATTATGGTTAGTGCTGTAGAAAGAAAAATTAGGACATGTTTTAAGTGAGATCTCAAATAGCTTCCTGTTATATTTCAACAGGAGCAGCCTGTCAGTTGATGCCTTTGTGTTCTACTGCAGCTTCCCAGAGTGTTCTAAAGAACAACTAGAGCGCTAAGAGTCTTACTTATGACAAAAGTATGGCACACCTGAAGCCATCTTGATTGGAATAAACTGGTAACACTTAAAACATTTAATTTAAAAAGGAACAAAATGAGGGGGTTCATTTTGCCATAGAAATTATGGTTAGTGCTGCAGAAAAGAAAATTTAGGGCATGTTTTAAGTGAGATCTCAAATCCTCTTCTATTTCATTAGAAAATTCTGACATGCAGACTGAAACAATCACTTTCAATACCAGCAGTAGACTTCCAGTTAACTCCCTGGAGAGCAGTAGATTTACTACAGTGATCTAATGAACAACTAGAGTGCTAACATTCTGAATTTAGGGCAAATGTGTGACACATCAGAATGCCTTCCTGATGGAATCAAAGTAAAAAACTAAAAGCTTTTCCTACTGAGGAGACTGCAGTAAATGACGAAATTAGGAAACTTCATAACAAATAAGTCTCCCAAGATGGCCACCAGAGAAAAAAGAGCCCAAATGTAGCACAAATATCACCCAGATGTAGCCCACATATAGCCCAATGACAGAAGTGTGCAAAACACTTTTTATTTTTAGTTTTTCTGCAGTTTTATATAGTGCAAACTGGTCAGGTATTGGAGCGTTACATCTTACTTGGACCCCTTATTGCGTATTTTGCACTGAAGTACATGAGATTGATCTTGCGAAACATTGAACTTTACGATTCTGTTAACCTGAAGTTGCTCTGAACCGGGCTTTGTAACACCCATTTTTACCTACTGGTTTTAATTAATTCTCACTGTATTGTATTAGGAAAGAGGATTTACTGTTTTTATGTACACTTTTATGATCTATGTTTCTAAATCAGATCAAATAAAGTTTAATGAATTCTATGGCAGGACGGAGGCGAGGATTATGCATATCTTTCCTCACTTTATTTGCATAGCAGTTCAAAGAAAACGTAACACAACAATCATTAAACAAAAGACTACACAACCCATGAACCATTAGGGGTAGTCTCCAAGGCAACTATAGTCCAATCATATCACAGTCCATCGTATATAATATCGTGACGACCCTTCCGCTTCCTCTTCTTCACTGCTCGTCAGTTAAGTGCATTCCTTACATTCTTGGCTTAATCTGACGTTGTTGCTGTTTGTATAGCGGTTTCCTGTGCACGTTATTAGCATTATTGCCTTGGTATTGTTTCATATTCCCTGCGCAGCAGGCTCTTGCCCGAGCGCGTTCTCCCCTCGCAGTTTCTCCCGCTGTGTGCTCTGCGCGCAGTGAGATCCTGTCAGGCGCGTCTGGTCCGAGCGAGGCAGCTCCGTCGAGCTCTCCCGCTGGTCTTTACGCGCGTTTGGGAATCCGGTCACTCCTTTAGTGTCCGCTTGATTCCCGACCAACCCTCGCCTAATTTTGACACCGCTACGCGGTGATTTCCCCACACGGCCACGTTAGTGACCAGCACCACCTGGTGGTGGTAATTGGTATTGTGCCTCAGTCTATTCTTATAACAGGTTCGGGGAAAGCCCAGCTGTTGGAGCACCGGCGAGGGGGCTGTCTTAAGGATTTTAAGGGCACAACCACACATATATATATATGTAAATCCATATATACCAGGCTTCTCCAACGAGTAGCTCATGAGCTACTGGTAGCTCTCCAACTTCCTAGAAGTAGCTCACTGGATTTGCAGCCCAGCATACTAAATTAGAAGCTTTTGTTTGGTTGAAATAATGTATGTATATCAACATTGAAAAACTTTGAATTTAAGATGAAAATGTGTGTGTTTTCAGACCTTACAAGCTGCTGTTTGGAGAAAAGTGGATGAATTATCAAAATATATTTAAACCAGATTTTTAAGTATTACTTCAAGTTGTTTGGGAAGACCTATTATCATTATTATTATTACCTTGGTGACCAGGGCATTGCAGCTGTGGCTGTTACATATTACCAATGTAGAGGCATTCCACCTACACAAAAGCTTTTTATACATTACTGCTGGCAGTTGTCCCTGATTATCTTGCATATGGGGGCCACTGATCTAATCTTGTCTGATGTGGTCACTATTAACCCCTTCGCTGCTAGGCCTTTTCCCCCCTGTGCTAAGCCTTTTTTGGCTATTTGGGGTAGTGCAGCGCTTAGGCCCCTGTAACTTTTTGACCACATAAGGTATCCACGCCAAATTCGCGTCCTTTTTTCTAACATCATGGGGATTGTAAAGGTACCCAGGGTTTGTGGATTCCCCTGGAGGGACCCAGAAATTAGCCAAAATACAGCAAAACTTTGTTTTTGGGTAAAAATGCGAAAAAAGGGCTACAGATGAAAGCGTCTTGTTTTTTCCTGCAAATTGCATCAAAAAGGGGTTGTGGTGCTGAAATCACCATCTTCCCAGCTTTCAGGGACAAGCAGACTTTTGTCAGAAAACCAACTTTTTTTACACAGTTTTGGCATTTTTCTGGGACATAGCCTATTTTTGCTATTTTTTGTGCTTTCAACCTCCTTCCAGTTAATGGTAGAAATGGGTATGAAACCAATAATGGATCCTGGAACGCCATACATTTCTGAAAAGTAGATAAAATTCTGAATTCAGCAAGGGGTCATTTGTGCAGATCCTTAAAGTTTTCCTTATAGAAACTAACAGTTAAATGAAGGAAAAATTGAAAATTAGTTGAAAAAAACAGCCATTTGTGTCAACGTTTTCACCTGTAACTTCTTCTAATTATGACAGCAATTTGAAAGCAATATACCGTTATATCCGCTGGACCTTTCTGGTTGTGGGGATATATAGGACTTGTAGGTTCACCAAGAACCCGACGAACCCAGAGCCAATAACTGAGCAGAATCTTGCAATGGTTTTTTATTATGTACCGGGTATATAGCAATTATTTTGGGAAAATGTATACATGGAAAAATTGTTATGAAAGACACCTATGTATTTCTGAAATGGGAAAAAAATGTAGATTTTAGAAACAGTAGATATTTGCACATTTCCGAAATTGGGAGTACCCATACTAGCATGAGAATTATAGGTCGATTTTCAAAATGACTTATTTTTTACACATTGTTTTTCATTTGGAAGGCAGAAATGCATTGAAAGTCAATAGGTAATAACAGTTGCTCTACAATTCTGTGTTACCCTAAGTCTCCCGATAAAAATGGTACCTCACTTGTGTGGGTAGGCCTTGTGCCCACAACAGGAAATGGCTCAAAATGCAATGTGGACGTACCACATTTACACAATGAAAAATTACCCTTTTTTTGCAAAGTGCCTAGCTGTAGTTTTTGAACCCTAGCTCTGCGGGCACTTAGGGAAACCTAGAAAACCTATGCATTTTTGAAAACTATACACCCAGGGGAATTCAGGATGGGGTGACTTGACTGGCTCTCACCAGGTTCTGTTACCCAGAATCCCTTGCAAACCTAAAAAATTGGCAAAAAAAACACATTTTCCTCATTTTTCTGTGGTGGAAAGTTCTGGAATCTGTGTGGATCCACAAAATTCCAACCACCCCGCGTTCCCCAAGGTCTTTTCGAAAACAATGGTACCTCACTTGTGTGGGTAGGCCTAGTGCCCGCGACAGGAAGCAGCGCAAAACGCAACGTGGACGCACCACATTTTCACAGTGAAAAATGACCCTTTTTTTGCAAAGTGCCTAGCTGTAGTTTTTGAACCCTAGCTCTGCCGGCACTTAGGGAAACCTAGCAGACCTATACATTTTTGAAAAGTAGACACCCAGGGGAATCTAGGATGGGGTGACTTGACTGGCTCTCACCAGGTTCTGTTACCCAGAATCCCTTGCAAACCTAAAAATTGGCAAAAAAAACACATTTTCCTCACTTTTCTGTGGTGGAAAGTTCTGGAATCTGCGTGGATCCACAAAATTCCACCCACCCCGCATTCCCCAAGGTCTTCCAAAAAAATGGTACCTCACTTGTGTGGGTAGGCCTAGTGCCCACGACAGGAAGCAGCGCAAAACGCAACGTGGACGCACCACATTTTCACAGTGAAAAATGACCCTTTTTTTGCAAAGTGCCTAGCTGTAGTTTTTGAACCCTAGCTCTGCCGGCACTTAGGGAAACCTAGCAAACCTATACATTTTTGAAAAGTAGACACCCAGGAGAATCGAGGATGGGGTGACTTGACTGGCTCTCACCGGGTTCTGTTACCCAAAATCCCTTGCAAACCTAAAAATTGGCAAAATAAACGCATTTTCCTCACTTTTCTGTGGTGGAAAGTTCTGGAATCTGCGTGGATCCACAAAATTCCAACCACCCCGCATTCCCCAAGGTCTTCCAAAAAAAATGGGACCTCACTTGTGTGGGTAGGCATAGTGCCCGCGACAGGAAGCAGCGCAAAACGCAACGTGGACGCACCACATTTTCACAGTGAAAAATGACCCTTTTTTGCAAAGTGCCTAGCTGTAGTTTTTGAACCCTAGCTCTGCCGGCACTTAGGGAAACCTAGCAACCCAATACATTTTTGAAAAGTAGACACCCAGGGGAATTCAGTTTGGGGTGACTTGACTGGCTCTCACCAGGTTCTGTTACCAGAATCCCTTGCAAACCTTAAAAATTGGCAAAAAAAAGACATTTTCCTCACTTTTCTGTGGTGGAAAGTTCTGGAATCTGCGTGGATCCGCAAAATTCCACCCACCCCGCGTTTCCCAAGGTCTTCCAAAAAAAATGGTACCTCACTTGTGTGGGTAGGCCTAGTGCCCGCGACAGGAAGCAGCGCAAAACGCAACGTGTACGCACCACATTTTCACAGTGAAAAATTACCCTTTTTTTGCAAAGTGCCTAGCTGTAGTTTTTGAACCCTAGCTCTGCCGGCACTTAGGGAAACCTAGCAAACCTATACATTTTTGAAAAGTAGACACCCAGGGGAATCCAAGATGGGGTGACTTTACTGGCTCTCACCAGGTTCTGTTACCCAGAATCCCTTGCAAACTTTAAAAATTGGCAAAAAAACCACATTTTCCTCACTTTTCTGTGGTGGAAAGTTCTGGAATCTGCGTGGATCCACAAAATTCCACCCATCCCGCATTCCCCAAGGTCTTCCGAAAAAAATGGTACCTCACTTGTGTGGGTAGGCCTAGTGCCCGCGACAGGAAGCAGCGCAAAACGCAACGTGGACGCACCACATTTTCACACTGAAAAATGACCCTTTTTTTACAAAGTGCCTAGCTGTAGTTTTTGAACCCTAGCTCTGCCGGCACTTAGGGAAACCTAGCAGACCTATACATTTTTGAAAAGTAGACACCCAGGGGAATCCAGGATGGGTTGACTTGACTGGCTCTCACCAGGTTCTGTTACCCAGAATCCCTTGCAAACCTTAAAAATTGGCAAACAAAACACATTTTCCTCACTTTTCTGTGGTGGAAAGTTCTGGAATCTGCGTGGATCCACAAAAATCCACCCACCCCGCGTTCCCCAAGGTCTTACGAAAAAAATGGTACCTCACTTGTGTGGGTAGGCCTAGTGCCCACGACAGGAAGCAGCGCAAAACGCAACGTGGACACACCACATTTTCACAGTGAAAAATGACCCTTTTTTTGCAAAGTGCCTAGCTGTAGTTTTTGAACCCTAGCTCTGCCGGCACGTTGGGAAACCTAGCAAACCTATACATTTTTGAAAAGTAGACACCCAGGGGAATCCAAGAGGGGGTGACTTGACTGGCTGTCACCAGGTTCTGTTACCCAGAATCCCTTGCAAACCTAAAAAAGTGGCAAAAAAAAGACATTTTCCTCACTTTTCTGTGGTAGAAAGTTCTGGAATCTCCGTGGATCCACAAAATTACATGCACCCCGCGTTCCCCAAGGTGTTCTGAAAAAAATGGTACCTCACTTGTGTGGGTAGGCCTAGTGCCCGCGACAGGAAGCAGCGCAAAACGCAACGTGGACGCACCACATTTTCACAGTGAAAAATGACCCTTTTTTTGCAAAGTGCCTAGCTGTAGTTTTTGAACCCTAGCTCTGCCGGCACTTAGGGAAACCTAGAAAACCTATACATTTTTGAAAAGTAGACACCCAGGGGAATCCAGGATGGGGTGACTTGACTGGCTCTCACCAGGTTCTGTTACCCAGAATCTCTTGCAAACCTAAACAATTGGCAAAAAACCCACACTTTCCTCATTTTTCTGTGGTGGAAAGTTCTGGAATCTGCGTGGATTCACAAAATTCCACCCACCCCGCGTTCCCCAAGGTCTTCCAAAAAAAATGGTACCTCACTTGTGTGGGTAGACCTAGTGCCCGTGACAGGAAGCAGCGCAAAACGCAACGCGGACGCACCACATTTTCACAGTGAAAAATTACCCTTTTTTTGCAAAGTGCCTAGCTGTAGTTTTTGAACCCTAGCTCTGCCGGAACTTAGGGAAACCTACCAAACCTATACATTTTTGAAATGTAGACACCCAGGGGAATCCAGGATGGGGTGACTTGACTGGCTCTCACCAGGTTCTGTTACCCAGAATCCCTTGCAAACCTTACAAATTGGCAAAAAACCACATTTTCCTCACTTTTCTGTGGTGGAAAGTTCTGGAATCTGCGTGGATCCACAAAATTCCACCCACCCCGCGTTCCCAAGGTCTTCCGAAAAAATGGTACCTCACTTGTGTGGGTAGGCCTAGTGCCCGCGACAGGAAGCAGCGCAAAACGCAACGTGGACGCATCACATTTTCACAGTGAAAAATGATCTTTTTTTTGCAAAGTGCCTAGCTGTAGTTTTTTAACCCTAGCTCTGCCGGCACTTAGGGAAACCTAGCAAACCTATACATTTTTGAAAAGTAGACACCCAGGAAATCCAGGATGGGGTGACTTGACTGGTTCTCACCAGGTTCTGTTACCCAGAATCCCTTGCAAACCTAAAAATTGGCAAAAAACCACATTTTCCTCACTTTTCTGTGGTGGAAAGTTCTGGGATCTGCGTGGATCCACAAAATTCCACCCACCCCGCGTTCCCCAAGGTCTTCCGAAAAAAATGGTACCTCACTTGTGTGGGTAGGCCTAGTGCCCGCGACAGGAAGCAGCGCAAAACGCAACGTGGACGCACCACATTTTCACAGTGAAAAATGACCCTTTTTTTGCAGATTGCCTAGCTGTAGTTTCTGAACCCTAGCTCTGCCGGCACATAGGGAAACCTACCAAACCCACACTTTTCTGAAAAGTAGACACTCGGGGATTCCAGGGAGGTATGGCTTGCGTGGATCCCCCAACGTTTTCTTACCAGAATCCCCTGCAAACCTGACATTTTGCTGAAAAATCCCTTTTTCACACATTTTTGTGTGGTAAGTTGTGGCATCACCGGGCTGACACAAATTTCCTACCACCCAGCGTTCCTCCAGGTCTCCCGATAAAAATGGTGCCTCACTCGGGTGGGAGGCCCAAGTACCCGCGACAGGCAAGGGCCCACAACGTATTGAGGCGACCTCAAAATGGCCTATCACAAAACGACCTGGTTTTGCAAGGGGGTCCCATGACGTTTTGGCCCGGGGCTCGGCGGCCACCTAGGGAAACCTACCAAACCCACACATTTCTGAAAAGTAGACACCCGGGGATTCCAGGGAGGTATGGCTTATGTGGATCCCCCAACGTTTTCTTACCCAGAATCTCTGCAAACCTGACATTTTGCTGAAAAAATCACTTTTTTCACACATTTTGTGTGGTAAGTTGTGGCATCACTGGGCTGACACAAATTTCCTACCACCCAGCATTCCCCAGGTCTCCCGATAAAATGGTGCCTCACTCGGGTGGGAGGCCCAAGTACCCGCGACAGGCAAGGGCCCACAACATTTTGTGATAGGCAATTTTAATGTCGCCTCAATACTTTGTGGGCCCTTGCCTGTTGCGGGTACTTGGGCCTCCCACCCGAGTGAGGTACCATTTTTATCAGGAGACCTGGGGGGACACTGGTGGTAGGAAATTTGTGTCAGCCCAGTGATGCCACAACTTTACCACACAAAAATGTGTGAAAAAGTGATTTTTTCAGCAAAATGTCAGGTTTGCAGGGGATTCTGGGTAAGAAAACGTTGGGGGATCCACGCAAGCCATACCACCCTGGAATCCCCCGGGTGTCTACTTTTCAGAAATGTGTGGGTTTGGTAGGTTTCACTAGGTGGCCGCCGAGCCCCAGGCCAAAACGTCATGGGACCCCCCTTGCAAAACCAGGTCGTTTTGTGAATGGTCATTTTGAGGTCGCCTCAAAACGTTGTGGGCCCTTGCCTGTCGGGTACTTGGGCCTCCCACCCGAGTGAGGCACCATTTTTATCGGGAGACCTGGGGACGCTGGGTGGTAGGAAATTTGTGTCTGCCCCGTGATGCCACAACTTTACCACACAAAAATTTGTGAAAAAGTGATTTATTCAGCAAAATGTCAGGTTTGCAGGGGATTCTGGGTAAGAAAACGTTGGGGATCCACGTAAGCCATACCTCCCTGGAATCCCCCGGGTGTCTACTTTTCAGAAATGTGTGGGTTTGGTAGGTTTCCCTAGGTGGCTGCCGAGCCCCAGGCCAAAACGTCATGGGACACCCCTTGCAAAACCAGGTCGTTTTGTGAAAGGCCATTTTGAGGTCGCCTCAATATGTTGTGAGCCCTTGCCTGTCGCGGGTACTTGGGCCTCCCACCCGAGTGAGGCACCATTTTTATCGGGAGACCTGGGGGGACGCTGGGTGGTAGGAAATTTGTGTCAGCCCCTTGATGCCACATCTTTACCACACAAAAATGTGTGAAAAAAGAGATTTTTTCAGCAAAATGTCACGTTTGCAGGGGATTCTGGGTAAGAAAACTTTGGGAGATCCATGGAAGCCATACCTCCCTGGAATCCCCCAGGTGTCTACTTTTCAGAAATGTGTGGGTTTGGTAGGTTTCCCTAGGTGGCCGCCGAGCCCCAGGCCAAAACGTCATGGGACCCCCCTTGCAAAACCAGGTCGTTTTGTGAAAGGCCATTTTGAGGTCGCCTCAATACGTTGTGGGCCCTTGCCTGTCGCGGGTACTTGGGCCTCCCACCCGAGTGAGGCACCATTTTTATCGGGAGACCTGGGGGGACACTGGGTGGTAGGAAATTTGTGTCTGCCCTGTGATGCCACAACTTTACCACACAAAAATGTGTGAAAAAAGTGATTTTTCAGCAAAATGTCAGGTGTGCAGGGGATTCTGGGTAAGAAAACGTTGGGGGATGCACGCAAGCCATACCTCCCTGGAATCCCCCGGGTGTCTACTTTTCAGAAATGTGTGGGTTTGGTAGGTTTCCCTAGGTGGCCGCCGAGCCCCAGGCCAAAACGTCATGGGACCCCCCTTGCAAAACCAGGTCATTTTGTGAAAGGCCATTTTGAGGTCGCCTCAATACGTTGTGGGCCCTTGCGTGTCGTGGGTACTTGGGCCTCCCACCCGAGTGAGGCACCATTTTTATCGGGAGACCTGGGGGGACGCTGGGTGGTAGGAAATTTGTGTCTGCCCCGTGATGCCACAACTTTACCACACAAAAATGTGTGAAAAAAGTGATTTTTTCAGCAAAATGTCAGGTTTGCAGGGGATTCTGGGTAAGAAAACGTTGGGGGATCCACGCAAGCCATACCTCCCTGGAATCCCCGGGTGTCTACTTTTCAGAAATGTGTGGGTTTGGTAGGTTTCCTAGGTGGCCGCCGAGCCCCAGGCCAAAACGTCATGGGACCCCCGTTGCAAAACCAGGTCGTTTTGTGAAAGGCCATTTTGAGGTCGCCTCAATACGTTGTGGGCCCTTGCCTGTCGCGGATACTTGGGCCTCCCACCCGTGTGAGGCACTATTTTTATCGGGAGACCTGGGGGGACGCTGGGTGGTAGGAAATTTGTGTCAGCCCCGTGATGCCACAACTTTACCACACAAAAATGTGTGAAAAAAGTGATTTTTTCAGCAAAATTTCAGGTTTGCAGGGGATTCTGGGTAAGAAAACGTTGGGGGATCCACGCAAGCCATACCTCCCTGGAATCCCTTGGGTGTCTACTTTTCAGAAATGTGTGGGTTTGGTAGGTTTCCCTAGGTGGCCGCCGAGCCGCAGGCCAAAACGTCATGGGACCCCCCTTGCAAAACCAGGTCGTTTTGTGAAAGGCCATTTTGAGGTCGCCTCAATACGTTGTGGGCCCTTGCCTGTCGCGGGTACTTGGGCCTCCCACCAGAGTGAGGCACCATTTTTATCGGGAGACCTGGGGGGACGTTGGGTGGTAGGAAATTTGTGTCAGCCCCACGATACCACAACTTTATCACACAAAAATGTGTGAAAAAAGTGATTTTTTCAGCATAATGTCAGGTTTGCAGGGGATTCTGGGTAAGAAAACGTTGGGGGATCCACGCAAGCCATACCTCCCTGGAATCCCCCGGGTGTCTTCTTTTCAGAAATGTGTGGGTTTGGTAGGTTTCCCTAGGTGGCCGCCGAGCCCCGAGCCAAAAACCCAGGTGACCCCCCTCGCAAAACCAGGTCGTTTTGAGATAATGTGTTGTTTATTTCTGCAGCGTGAAAATTTTGGCACAATATTGCAAGGAAAATGTGACAGACATTTTGAGGTTTGCAGGACATTGTGGGTAACATAACTTGTTGGGATCCACAAGAGAGATATCACCATGTACTCCCATGGGTGTTTCGTTTACGTACAATATCTACAGTTGGTAGGTTATTCTTAGACGGAATGTACACCTTGGCAGACAGACTAAAAAGACAAAGATTACTGCACAGCCATCTATTATTCAAGCACACACACATACTGGTTGGATTTGGCACGAGGGCAAGTGATGGTTCAATATATACAATTTTATTAACAAGAGATTTCACAAAAATGAAATGCACTGTCAATAATTGAAAGGACAAAAAACTGAACCAGTGACTCGCAGCTCGTGAGCTGTAAAGCCACGTCAAGGCCCCAATCGCTTTACAGGCCATTCACACACCTTTCATACGTGATACACACAAGACCATTCACACCACCAGGCATGAAACAAACACATTACAACATTCACAAAAAGGGACAAGGTACACCCTGCTTGAGAAAGACAAAAAAAATATTACTGCACAGCCATCTAATCCTCAAGCACACACACATACTGGTTGGATTTGGCACGAGGGTGAGTGATGGTTCAGTATATACAATTGTATTAACAAGTGATTTCACAAAAATGAAATGCACTGTTAATAATTGAAAGGACAAGAAACTGAACCATTGACTCACAGCTCGTGAGCTGTAAAGCCACAACAAGGCACCAACCTCTTTACAGGCCATTCATACACCTTTCATACGTGTGACACATACAAAACCATTCACACCACCAGCCGCGGGCCCATCACATTACAACACTCACACCAGCAGACAGCGCCATTCAAGGGCCCATCACTTTCACACGCCCACATTCCTAACACAGCAACCACACAAGCTGAAGGATTGCGTGGAGTGTCACTCAGCTAGCAGTGTGTGTAGTGACCAGCAGCAAGTCACTACTCACACACCGCCAGCCGAGCGCCAGTCCACGCACACCGCCAGCCTAGCGCCACTCCACGCACACCGCCAGCCAAGCGCCACTCCACGTACACCGCCAGCAAAGCACCACTCCACGCACACCGCCAGCCAAGCGCCACTCCACGCACACCACCAGCCAAGCGCCACTCCACGCACACCGCCAGCCAAGCGCCCACTCCACGCACACCACCAGCCAAGAGCCACTCCACGCACACCACCAGCCAAGAGCCACTCCACGCACACCGCCAGCCAAGCACCACTCCACGCACACCGCCAGCCAAGCACCAGCCTACACACACCACCATCACATTTAGGATTTTTTATACAAAAAGAAAACACAAACAAATTGCAAATAGATACAAATCTACTAACACAAAATCAGAAACTAAATACATTGCACTAATGCCAACCTTGAAACAGAACAACAATTCTTAAACATTACAGACCAGGCAGTTCACTTTACCACTCATGGTTGCTCCCAATAATTCTTTTGCTTGTGATACGCTCTATAACAAGCAGGCACACACAGCCCAGGGTTAGAAGGACACTCAGGGCAGTACATACGAGTCTCCTTCCGCGTACCTCTTCGCCAACAGACTCTACATCTCCTAGTGGGAAAGCCTTTTGAGGGTGTAGGAGGAATGTGATCAGGAAAGTGGTGATCTTTCAATCGAGCCACATCCTCCACCACTCCAACTCTAGGAACACTTGCCTGTTCCACAACAACAAGGCTGCCTATGACAGATTGCTGAAACTGAACAAAAGTCAACTTTGACGCAGGAGAACACTCCTTGAACACAACAAAAGCATTGAAAGTTGCTAAATTGAAGAGATGGATGGCCAACTTCTTATACCAAATGTAACCCTTACGAATAGCAGTGTAAGGTTCCAACCTCTGATCTACTCTATCAACACCACCCATGTGCTTATTGTAGTCTAAAATGCACACAGGTTTGCGCACTTCAGCAATCTGACCCCAAACAGCCACAGATGAAGTACTCTCATCATGGATGGTAGTCAGCATGTACACATCCCTCCTGTCCACAAATTTCACAGCTAGTAGTTCATCACTACGCAAGGAACTGCACTGTCCCCTCTGAAGTTTTTTGCAAACAAGCTCTTTTGGATAACCTTTACGGTTAGAGCGGATTGTGACTCAAGCAAAAGTGTCCACTTTGAATAATTCCTTAAACAATTGCACAGCAGTGTAGAAGTTATCAAGGTACAAATGGTGGCCTCTGTTAAACAGTCCTCTAGCAAGATCCCACACAATTTTCTCTGAAACTCCAAAAGTGGACGGACAACCAGGGGGGTCAATAGTGGAATCCCTACCAGTGTACACACGCAAATTAAAAACATATCCTGTCCTACTCTCAGACAACATATACAGCTTAATTCCATAGCGTGCCCTCTTGCTAGGAATGTACTGCCTAAAACCAAACGGCCCTTGAACAGGACCAAAGACTCATCAATAGATATTTCTTTCTTCTGGAGTATAGATCTCTGAAAATCGATCTACAAAGTGATCAAGAACAGGCCGAATCTTAGAAAGACGGTCACATTCAGGGTGATCTCGTGGCAACGCCAAACCATTATCAACAAAATGCAGCATCCGAAGCAAAAGTAAATACCGATCACGAGTCATAACTGCAGGAAATATGGCCGTTGCCATCAAGGGACTGGTAGATCAATATGAACCCATGGACGGCTTCCTTATCAAACCCATCAAAGAAGTCAAACCCAAAAACTTCTTCATCTCTTCCAGATTTGTGGGACTCCACCGGGTAGCTCTAGAATGGGGCCTAAGTCAGGCACTTTTGTCCCTCAAAAACTGTTCAGCATACAAATTAGTCTGCTCAACAATCTCACCCAAAAATACATCATCCATAAACAACTGAAAATACTGTATAGGCAAATAATGTTCACAATCCACTCTACACCCTGCATAACTACTAAAGGGAGGCAACACCGGCTGCACCATGTTTGGATCAACCCAGAGTCCAGCACTTCCAGTAGGAAGCCTAGCAGCCCCAGGCTGCAATCCAGATGCCTCTTGCACCATCGGCACAGTAGTATCCTCCTCTAAAACAGGCACTTCATCTGCACTGAGAGTACCTTCATCATCCGATGATTCCATGTGGAGAGAAAACTCACTGCCTGAATCTTCCCTCCCTCCTCTCCCTCAGATGCACTGTCAGTCTCATAATCCTGCTCAGAGGAAGATTCAAGAAGCATACCAACCACCTGCTGAGCAGTCATTCTACGGCTAGCCATAATGCTTACTAATAAAGGTTACTTGTCAAACAAGTCAACAACAACAAACCCTTTGTAAAAAAAGAAATAAACAAAATGTAGCTTTATCACAAAGACCTATATACTCCAACACTATACCACTCACGTGACAGAAGCAGCTAGACTCACCACCACCTACTCTGCACAGACACAGTGAAGATCAACAATATCCCACTAAAAAAGAAGAAAAATATTACACATAAGACAATGCAAAACATCGCAAAGAATTTCATGCTCTGAACACTAACAAATATGCTGCCATTATGACACCACTTATAAAAAAATTCATTCATGCATGACAATAATACTCATTTGGAGTACACACAACAAAAATATTTTTCTTACCAAATAAATGCAATTACGCAAAACTGCAGAACAACCACTGCCGAAACCACAAACAGGAATCAAAAGCTTTACACTAGAATAAAAAGGAGAAAAAAAACATTACAATCACATATGCAAATAATGCACCAGTCCACACACAATCCACCAGCCAAGCTAAGGGGTAGGTAGGCCAAAGAGTATAAATAAAATATTCACCCCCGTAAAAGGGGAGCAACCCTTGCCCTTTTGGCCACTCCCCAACACAAAAATTAAAAAACCCTGGTGTCTAGTGGCTTCTGCCCTCCTTGGGGGCAGATGGGCCTACAAACATACTGCTATTCTGCCACCCAAAGAGGGCAGAAATGGCCACAATCATCCTCCCATAAAGGGGAGCGACCCTTGCCCAAGGGGCCGCTCCCCAACATAAAAAAACCCCTGGTGGCCTAGTGGACCTACAAAAAAACAAATCAGCCGATCTTCCCCTCAGGATGGCAGAAACGGCCAAATTAATGCTCCCCAAAGGGGAGCAACCCTTGCCCAAGGGGCCACTCCCCAAAAACAAATCCCTGGTGGTCTAGTGGGCCAAATATAAAAAATGGCGACATCTGCCCCCCATGGGGGCAGACAGCCACAAACAATGCCCCCAAGGGGGAGCGACCCTTGCCCAAGGGGCCACTCCCACAAAAAATCCCTGGTGGCCTAGTGGCCATACAAAAAAATCAGCCGATCTGCCCACCCAGGGGTGCAGAAACGGCCAAATTAATGTCTCCCCATAGGGGAGCGACCTTGCCCAAGGGGCCACTCCTCAAACAAATCCCTGGAGGTCTAGTGGGCCCAATTTTTTAAAAAAAACATGGCGATCTACCCTCCTGGGGGGCAGACACAGCCACAAATATTGCCTCAAAGGAGAGTGACCCTTGCCCAAGGGGTCACTCTCCACAAATAAATGCCTGGTGGACTAGTGGGAAGATACCTTAAGGTATCTTCCCACACAATCTCTCACTACTCAACTCTACTCTCAACTCTATTCACTACTGGATGTTAGCTCACCAACTCATTCTGAATCCCGCCAAAACTGAATTCCTCCTCCTCTCTACCCTCTCTCACCTCCTCCTGTTCAATCTTGGATGGATCAGCTGAACCTACTCAACAACAAACCCATCATTGTCGACAGCGCTAAATCCCTAGGTGTCATTCTTGACAAAAGACTCAACCTAATCTCCCACATCAACTCTATTGCTAAGAACGCACGTTACCAGTTGCGCCTTCTATGGGGGATCCGTCGGTTCTTCCCGGAGAAAGACTTAAAAACCTTGGTACAATCTCTGGTTCTCTCAAGACTGGATTATTGCAATTCTCTTCTGATGGGCCTACCCAAATCCCACCTCTCCCCTCTCAAATCCATCCTCCATTCAGCAGCTCGCTTCATTTCAGGGTCTAAACGAAGCGACCACGTCACTCCTATCCTGTCCTCTCTTCGATGGCTTCCGATCGAGGCAAGATCTATTTACAAAACTGCCTGCATCACACACAAAGCCTTACACACGTCCTCCCCTCGTTACCTGGTGAATAAATTGAAATTGTCCTGTGGCTCTCGCCCTTCTCGCAATGCGGAAAAGCTTCTGCTTGAGCCCCCCATCTTCAAAAGGGAAAGATCGATGGCGCAATCCTTCTCAGGCAATGCGGTGAGAATCTGGAACTCGCTTTCCCCATTGCTCCGTGCCACTTCCTCTTACCCGGATCTTCAAAGCTGACCTCAAATCTCTTCTCTTCCAAAGACACTTTCAGAACTAATACTTTCACTCTCAGCCCCCTCTAGGAAGTTCGCTCTTCATTGTAAATTTGTACTTTTTCCTGTACATTCCTCACCCTTGCGTGCTGTGTTGGATTTTATGTTTGTGTACCCTTCATTTTAAGTCTCCTGTTTAATTCACGCCCTCTCTACTCCCTCAAGGAAGTTCTTCCACTATAGGAAATTCTGTACTCCATGCCTATAGAAGTGCCTTCCCAGTGTGTTCTGAGTGACTGCCACTTATTGCAGTATTATACCTCTATTTGTATTTTGTATCTCATGTATCATGCACACCTGTCACTTTTTCCTCTTGTAACGCATACCTCTTTTTGTATCTTGTTTGTTTTGTTATTTGCACAATTGTCACTTTTTCCTCATGTAATGTAACGCTTGCTTTTGTATTATGCTCACTTGTAACCTTCTCCTCATGTAATGTTACTGTCCTATTGTGAAGCGCTCTGACACCTTCGGGTAAAATCCGCGCTATATAAAAACGCATTAAATAAAATACATAAATAAAATAGTGGGCACTATCATTTGGCCGATCTGCCACAAACAATGCCACCAAAGGGGAGTGACCCTTGCCCAAGGGGCCACTCCCCACCGTTTCTCCCTGGTGGTCTACAATACGAAAAACTGCCCCCCCCAGGGGGGCAGAGCACCAAAACATATGGCCCCCAAAAGGGGAGCGACACTTGCCCAAGGGGCCGCTCCCCCAAACAGTATTTTCATTTTAAATTTAAAAAAAAAAAAATTCCCTGGTGTCTAGTGGGCATCCCTGCTGCACGATCGCATGACCGTGCAGCAGGAATGCACAAAAGAGGCATCGGGGGAAAGGAAAACCCGTGAAAGGATGCACCGTCTCCAGGACTGTAAAGGAGGGGCTGCGAGGCGTATGTAACCTTACAGAAGCCACGGTCAGCGCAGCAACTGAGGAAAATAAAGAACCAGCATGTCACTTTGGAGCCCACTGGAGGGAGAACAATGCTCTTTAATTTTAGCAGCACACGGAACTCACTGCGAGGAATAATAATCTCCAATAGGGACTCAATGTCCCAGCATGCTTTGTACTACACAGACGCACTGCGCATGACCCACTGGGGGTCCAGCATGTATTTAAATTCTTTGATTGGAGCCATCTGTGTGTTGCTAGAGCTGCCCATGAAGAAGAGGCTGTGTCCTTGAAACGCTTCGGCATGAACTGTTATCTGGAGTGAAGATGCCGGTTTTTCCATAATAAAGCTTGTGCTTCAGCTGCTGTGAGTGCGTCCTTTGAAGCTTTCGGGCGATTGGATAATAAAATTAACTACACGGCTGCCCTGCCGTGAAAGGATGCACCGTCTCCAGGACTGTAAAGGAGGGGCTGCGAGGCGTATGTAACCTTACAGAAGCCACGGTCAGCGCAGCAACTGAGGAAAATAAAGAACCAGCATGTCACTTTGGAGCCCACTGGAGGGAGAACAATGCTCTTTAATTTTAGCAGCACACGGAACTCACTGCGAGGAATAATAATCTCCAATAGGGACTCAATGTCCCAGCATGCTTTGTACTACACAGACACACTGCGCATGACCCACTGGGGGTCCAGCATGTATTTAAATTCATTGATTGGAGCCATCTGTGTGTTGCTAGAGCTGCCCATGAAGAAGAGGCTGTGTCCTTGAAACGCGTCGGCATGAACTGTTATCTGGAGTGAAGATGCCGGTTTTTCCAATAATAAAGCTTGTGCTTCAGCTGCTGTGAGTGCGTCCTTTGAAGCTTTCGGGCGTTTGGATAACAAAATTAACTACACGGCTGCCCTGCCGTGAAAAAATGCACCGTCTCCAGGACTGTAAAGGAGGGGCTGCGAGGCGTATGTAACCTTACAGAAGCCACGGTCAGCGCAGCAACTGAGGAAAATAAAGAACCAGCATGTCACTTTGGAGCCCACTGGAGGGAGAACAATGCTCTTTAATTTTAGCAGCACACGGAACTCACTGCGAGGAATAATAATCTCCAATAGGGACTCAATGTCCCAGCATGCTTTGTACTACACAGACGCACTGCGCATGACCCACTGGGGGTCCAGCATGTATTTAAATTCATTGATTGGAGCCATCTGTGTGTTGCTAGAGCTGCCCATGAAGAAGAGGCTGTGTCCTTGAAACGCGTCGGCATGAACTGTTATCTGGAGTGAAGATGCCGGTTTTTCCAATAATAAAGCTTGTGCTTCAGCTGCTGTGAGTGCGTCCTTTGAAGCTTTCGGGCGATTGGATAACAAAATTAACTACACGGCTGCCCTGCCGTGAAAGGATGCACCGTCTCCAGGACTGTAAAGGAGGGGCTGCGAGGCGTATGTAACCTTACAGAAGCCACGGTCAGCGCAGCAACTGAGGAAAATAAAGAACCAGCATGTCACTTTGGAGCCCACTGGAGGGAGAACAATGCTCTTTAATTTTAGCAGCACACGGAACTCACTGCGAGGAATAATAATCTCCAATAGGGACTCAATGTCCCAGCATGCTTTGTACTACACAGACGCACTGCGCATGACCCACTGGGGGTCCAGCATGTATTTAAATTCATTGATTGGAGCCATCTGTGTGTTGCTAGAGCTGCCCATGAAGAAGAGGCTGTGTCCTTGAAACGCGTCGGCATGAACTGTTATCTGGAGTGAAGATGCCGGTTTTTCCAATAATAAAGCTTGTGCTTCAGCTGCTGTGAGTGCGTCCTTTGAAGCTTTCGGGCGATTGGATAACAAAATTAACTACACGGCTGCCCTGCCGTGAAAGGATGCACCGTCTCCAGGACTGTAAAGGAGGGGCTGCGAGGCGTATGTAACCTTACAGAAGCCACGGTCAGCGCAGCAACTGAGGAAAATAAAGAACCAGCATGTCACTTTGGAGCCCACTGGAGGGAGAACAATGCTCTTTAATTTTAGCAGCACACGGAACTCACTGCGAGGAATAATAATCTCCAATAGGGACTCAATGTCCCAGCATGCTTTGTACTACACAGACGCACTGCGCATGACCCACTGGGGGTCCAGCATGTATTTAAATTCATTGATTGGAGCCATCTGTGTGTTGCTAGAGCTGCCCATGAAGAAGAGGCTGTGTCCTTGAAACGCGTCGGCATGAACTGTTATCTGGAGTGAAGATGCCGGTTTTTCCAATAATAAAGCTTGTGCTTCAGCTGCTGTGAGTGCGTCCTTTGAAGCTTTCAGGCGATTGGATAACAAAATTAACTACACGGCTGCCCTGCCGTGAAAGGATGCACCGTCTCCAGGACTGTAAAGGAGGGGCTGCGAGGCGTATGTAACCTTACAGAAGCCACGGTCAGCGCAGCAACTGAGGAAAATAAAGAACCAGCATGTCACTTTGGAGCCCACTGGAGGGAGAACAATGCTCTTTAATTTTAGCAGCACACGGAACTCACTGCGAGGAATAATAATCTCCAATAGGGACTCAATGTCCCAGCATGCTTTGTACTACACAGACGCACTGCGCATGACCCACTGGGGGTCCAGCATGTATTTAAATTCATTGATTGGAGCCATCTGTGTGTTGCTAGAGCTGCCCATGAAGAAGAGGCTGTGTCCTTGAAACGCGTCGGCATGAACTGTTATCTGGAGTGAAGATGCCGGTTTTTCCAATAATAAAGCTTGTGCTTCAGCTGCTGTGAGTGCGTCCTTTGAAGCTTTCGGGCGATTGGATAACAAAATTAACTACACGGCTGCCCTGCCGTGAAAGGATGCACCGTCTCCAGGACTGTAAAGGAGGGGCTGCGAGGCGTATGTAACCTTACAGAAGCCACGGTCAGCGCAGCAACTGAGGAAAATAAAGAACCAGCATGTCACTTTGGAGCCCACTGGAGGGAGAACAATGCTCTTTAATTTTAGCAGCACACGGAACTCACTGCGAGGAATAATAATCTCCAATAGGGACTCAATGTCCCAGCATGCTTTGTACTACACAGACGCACTGCGCATGACCCACTGGGGGTCCAGCATGTATTTAAATTCATTGATTGGAGCCATCTGTGTGTTGCTAGAGCTGCCCATGAAGAAGAGGCTGTGTCCTTGAAACGCGTCGGCATGAACTGTTATCTGGAGTGAAGATGCCGGTTTTTCCAATAATAAAGCTTGTGCTTCAGCTGCTGTGAGTGCGTCCTTTGAAGCTTTCGGGCGATTGGATAACAAAATTAACTACACGGCTGCCCTGCCGTGAAAGGATGCACCGTCTCCAGGACTGTAAAGGAGGGGCTGCGAGGCGTATGTAACCTTACAGAAGCCACGGTCAGCGCAGCAACTGAGGAAAATAAAGAACCAGCATGTCACTTTGGAGCCCACTGGAGGGAGAACAATGCTCTTTAATTTTAGCAGCACACGGAACTCACTGCGAGGAATAATAATCTCCAATAGGGACTCAATGTCCCAGCATGCTTTGTACTACACAGACGCACTGCGCATGACCCACTGGGGGTCCAGCATGTATTTAAATTCATTGATTGGAGCCATCTGTGTGTTGCTAGAGCTGCCCATGAAGAAGAGGCTGTGTCCTTGAAACGCGTCGGCATGAACTGTTATCTGGAGTGAAGATGCCGGTTTTTCCAATAATAAAGCTTGTGCTTCAGCTGCTGTGAGTGCGTCCTTTGAAGCTTTCGGGCGATTGGATAACAAAATTAACTACACGGCTGCCCTGCCGTGAAAGGATGCACCGTCTCCAGGACTGTAAAGGAGGGGCTGCGAGGCGTATGTAACCTTACAGAAGCCACGGTCAGCGCAGCAACTGAGGAAAATAAAGAACCAGCATGTCACTTTGGAGCCCACTGGAGGGAGAACAATGCTCTTTAATTTTAGCAGCACACGGAACTCACTGCGAGGAATAATAATCTCCAATAGGGACTCAATGTCCCAGCATGCTTTGTACTACACAGACGCACTGCGCATGACCCACTGGGGGTCCAGCATGTATTTAAATTCATTGATTGGAGCCATCTGTGTGTTGCTAGAGCTGCCCATGAAGAAGAGGCTGTGTCCTTGAAACGCGTCGGCATGAACTGTTATCTGGAGTGAAGATGCCGGTTTTTCCAATAATAAAGCTTGTGCTTCAGCTGCTGTGAGTGCGTCCTTTGAAGCTTTCGGGCGATTGGATAACAAAATTAACTACACGGCTGCCCTGCCGTGAAAGGATGCACCGTCTCCAGGACTGTAAAGGAGGGGCTGCGAGGCGTATGTAACCTTACAGAAGCCACGGTCAGCGCAGCAACTGAGGAAAATAAAGAACCAGCATGTCACTTTGGAGCCCACTGGAGGGAGAACAATGCTCTTTAATTTTAGCAGCACACGGAACTCACTGCGAGGAATAATAATCTCCAATAGGGACTCAATGTCCCAGCATGCTTTGTACTACACAGACGCACTGCGCATGACCCACTGGGGGTCCAGCATGTATTTAAATTCATTGATTGGAGCCATCTGTGTGTTGCTAGAGCTGCCCATGAAGAAGAGGCTGTGTCCTTGAAACGCGTCGGCATGAACTGTTATCTGGAGTGAAGATGCCGGTTTTTCCAATAATAAAGCTTGTGCTTCAGCTGCTGTGAGTGCGTCCTTTGAAGCTTTCGGGCGATTGGATAACAAAATTAACTACACGGCTGCCCTGCCGTGAAAGGATGCACCGTCTCCAGGACTGTAAAGGAGGGGCTGCGAGGCGTATGTAACCTTACAGAAGCCACGGTCAGCGCAGCAACTGAGGAAAATAAAGAACCAGCATGTCACTTTGGAGCCCACTGGAGGGAGAACAATGCTCTTTAATTTTAGCAGCACACGGAACTCACTGCGAGGAATAATAATCTCCAATAGGGACTCAATGTCCCAGCATGCTTTGTACTACACAGACGCACTGCGCATGACCCACTGGGGGTCCAGCATGTATTTAAATTCATTGATTGGAGCCATCTGTGTGTTGCTAGAGCTGCCCATGAAGAAGAGGCTGTGTCCTTGAAACGCGTCGGCATGAACTGTTATCTGGAGTGAAGATGCCGGTTTTTCCAATAATAAAGCTTGTGCTTCAGCTGCTGTGAGTGCGTCCTTTGAAGCTTTCGGGCGATTGGATAACAAAATTAACTACACGGCTGCCCTGCCGTGAAAGGATGCACCGTCTCCAGGACTGTAAAGGAGGGGCTGCGAGGCGTATGTAACCTTACAGAAGCCACGGTCAGCGCAGCAACTGAGGAAAATAAAGAACCAGCATGTCACTTTGGAGCCCACTGGAGGGAGAACAATGCTCTTTAATTTTAGCAGCACACGGAACTCACTGCGAGGAATAATAATCTCCAATAGGGACTCAATGTCCCAGCATGCTTTGTACTACACAGACGCACTGCGCATGACCCACTGGGGGTCCAGCATGTATTTAAATTCATTGATTGGAGCCATCTGTGTGTTGCTAGAGCTGCCCATGAAGAAGAGGCTGTGTCCTTGAAACGCGTCGGCATGAACTGTTATCTGGAGTGAAGATGCCGGTTTTTCCAATAATAAAGCTTGTGCTTCAGCTGCTGTGAGTGCGTCCTTTGAAGCTTTCGGGCGATTGGATAACAAAATTAACTACACGGCTGCCCTGCCGTGAAAGGATGCACCGTCTCCAGGACTGTAAAGGAGGGGCTGCGAGGCGTATGTAACCTTACAGAAGCCACGGTCAGCGCAGCAACTGAGGAAAATAAAGAACCAGCATGTCACTTTGGAGCCCACTGGAGGGAGAACAATGCTCTTTAATTTTAGCAGCACACGGAACTCACTGCGAGGAATAATAATCTCCAATAGGGACTCAATGTCCCAGCATGCTTTGTACTACACAGACGCACTGCGCATGACCCACTGGGGGTCCAGCATGTATTTAAATTCTTTGATTGGAGCCATCTGTGTGTTGCTAGAGCTGCCCATGAAGAAGAGGCTGTGTCCTTGAAACGCGTCGGCATGAACTGTTATCTGGAGTGAAGATGCCGGTTTTTCCAATAATAAAGCTTGTGCTTCAGCTGCTGTGAGTGCGTCCTTTGAAGCTTTCGGGCGATTGGATAATAAAATTAACTACACGGCTGCCCTGCCGTGAAAGGATGCACCGTCTCCAGGACTGTAAAGGAGGGGCTGCGAGGCGTATGTAACCTTACAGAAGCCACGGTCAGCGCAGCAACTGAGGAAAATAAAGAACCAGCATGTCACTTTGGAGCCCACTGGAGGGAGAACAATGCTCTTTAATTTTAGCAGCACACGGAACTCACTGCGAGGAATAATAATCTCCAATAGGGACTCAATGTCCCAGCATGCTTGGTACTACACAGACGCACTGCGCATGACCCACTGGGGGTCCAGCATGTATTTAAATTCTTTGATTGGAGCCATCTGTGTGTTGCTAGAGCTGCCCATGAAGAAGAGGCTGTGTCCTTGAAACGCGTCGGCATGAACTGTTATCTGGAGTGAAGATGCCGGTTTTTCCATAATAAAGCTTGTGCTTCAGCTGCTGTGAGTGCGTCCTTTGAAGCTTTCGGGCGATTGGATAATAAAATTAACTACACGACTGCCCTGCCGTGAAAGGATGCACCGTCTCCAGGACTGTAAAGGAGGGGCTGCGAGGCGTATGTAACCTTACAGAAGCCACGGTCAGCGCAGCAACTGAGGAAAATAAAGAACCAGCATGTCACTTTGGAGCCCACTGGAGGGAGAACAATGCTCTTTAATTTTAGCAGCACACGGAACTCACTGCGAGGAATAATAATCTCCAATAGGGACTCAATGTCCCAGCATGCTTTGTACTACACAGACGCACTGCGCATGACCCACTGGGGGTCCAGCATGTATTTAAATTCTTTGATTGGAGCCATCTGTGTGTTGCTAGAGCTGCCCATGAAGAAGAGGCTGTGTCCTTGAAACGCGTCGGCATGAACTGTTATCTGGAGTGAAGATGCCGGTTTTTCCAATAATAAAGCTTGTGCTTCAGCTGCTGTGAGTGCGTCCTTTGAAGCTTTCGGGCGATTGGATAATAAAATTAACTACACGGCTGCCCTGCCGTGAAAGGATGCACCGTCTCCAGGACTGTAAAGGAGGGGCTGCGAGGCGTATGTAACCTTACAGAAGCCACGGTCAGCGCAGCAACTGAGGAAAATAAAGAACCAGCATGTCACTTTGGAGCCCACTGGAGGGAGAACAATGCTCTTTAATTTTAGCAGCACACGGAACTCACTGCGAGGAATAATAATCTCCAATAGGGACTCAATGTCCCAGCATGCTTTGTACTACACAGACGCACTGCGCATGACCCACTGGGGGTCCAGCATGTATTTAAATTCTTTGATTGGAGCCATCTGTGTGTTGCTAGAGCTGCCCATGAAGAAGAGGCTGTGTCCTTGAAACGCGTCGGCATGAACTGTTATCTGGAGTGAAGATGCCGGTTTTTCCATAATAAAGCTTGTGCTTCAGCTGCTGTGAGTGCGTCCTTTGAAGCTTTCGGGCGATTGGATAATAATAATATATATATATATATATATATATATATATATATATATATATATATATATATATATATATATATAATATATATATCAGTCAACATCCCGTTGTGATCAAGGCCGCAGTCCGGCGGCCTAAACGGGTCATTTGGACCTAATGATGGTGCAATAAACAACTCTTCTTATCATCTAAATGGAGTCTGTGCCCGTGTGTTCTCCCGGCGTGGCCAAACCTTGGGATTTTGCTTCGATATATATATATATATATATATATATATATATATTGTTCCTCCTTGTAGCCCAGGATTGTGGACGCCGGCGCTCATAGGGGGGGGGCGGTGCGTTTCTCCTCCGGCAGGGCCACGCCGGTAACAATTTCTCCAATTTCGCCAAAGCAATAAGGATCGCACTCAGTCTGGGTCAGTTTTTATTGCGCTTTTAATGAAAGGTTTGTTTTTGCCAAGCCCTACGCGTTTCGGTCCTAACACTCGGACCTTGATCACGGGATGATTCAACATCTATTTGGGACATCTTTTATTTCTTAACTTTTACAAAAAACAGTTACTTCCTGTTTTGGCTTTTGCAATGCATTCTGGTGTACGTAGTTGGTGAAAATAGTGAATTACTCTGTGCATGTGATTATTTCAACCATATTGTGAAAAAAAAGGGGAGAGGGGGGTGCCCATAGTGATGTGAATTTAAAAAACTTTTTGGTAGTGAGGCTAAAGTAAAGCATTTACGATAAACATTTTGGTGAGTATTTCACACTTAATGTTCTTGGAAGATTCTTTTCAACAAATTCTTTTATTTTTGCGATTATATTTCGCCTCATTCTATTCAGTTCCCGCTGGTGGGAAAGAACTCTTATTTGTCTTTGAATTTCCTTTTTTTCTTTTTTTACTTCTTCATTTTGTTGTTTTGAACTTTTTCAATGTTCAATTTATACATCATGGTTTAATTTTTAGATGTCTAGCTGTTTCATTTCCCTCCAGTGGGTGAACTCTTCTTTTTAATTGGATTAGTTTATCATAAAGTTCATTCTCTTTCTATCACCAGGTTCAAGTTTAAAATTTCATTCTTTGTTTGTTAATTCAAAGGTGTACATAAAGTTCTTCGTCTTGGTTAAGGCCTCTGGGATTTAATGTCCTGAATGTTATTATATGCTTTGACTCCTTTTGTCTCAATAGTCGTTCTCGATTTCCTCCTCTTCCTGATTGTGGTATTTGCTCAATGGCGTAGAATTTCAGATCTTCCCAGTTTTTATTATGTACTGATTCCATATGCTTGGCTATTGCATTAGCCCTGTCTGTGTTTTTCGTTGCTCAGATATGCTCTAAGATTCTCTTTTTGAGCTCGCAGGTCGTGCTACCTATGTATTTAAGTTTACATGGGCATTCTACTATATAGATGACAAACTTGCTTTTACATGTGATGTGTTGCCTGATTGCCCATTTCATGCCATTTCAAATTTCAACTTCCTTTGTTTGTACTCCAATTCGACAAGCCTTGCATTGCTTGCATGGCCAAAAGCCTTCCTCTTTTATCCATGATGGATGCTTTGTTTCCTTGAAATGACTGTGCGTTATTTTGTCCCCTATGTTGCTTGCTCTGCGATGTGTGATGTATGGGTGATTACCTATGATCTTTGATAGTGTTGGATCTAGTTGCAGAATACTCCAATGTTTGTTTAGGATTTTCTTCAGATTATTTGCTTCCGCACTATATGTTGTGATCAAAATTATTTTTTGTGAAGTATCAATTTCCTTTGAGTCTGGTTTCTGTTCTTTTTTGTTTATACCTCTCAGTATGTCCTTACGTTTTTGGAGTTTCACTCTTTGCAAACTGTTATCAACAACCTTTTTGGGGTATTTTCTTTTCTCAAACCTCAGTTTTGATGCTTCACTGTGTTTGGAGAACTCCTGATCAGAGGAACAATTCATCTTTAGCCTCAAGAATTCCCCTTAGGGGATGCTCCATTTCAAGGTTTCTTTATGAAAGCTTTCACCATGTAAAATGGCATTTGTCGCGGTTTTCTTTCTATGTAGTGTGGTTTGTAGCATGTTGTTTTCCACATATATGCATGTATCCAGGAATGCCACTTTTTTGGAACTGATGTCAAATGTGAACTTGATTTTGGCTTCATTTACATTTAATATTGCAAAATATGTTGCAAATTCCGCTATTGTTCCATCCCAAATGATGAGAAGGTCATCAATGAAATGGAGCCATAATATTATTTTCTCCGTGAAGTGGTCATTCTCTGTTGTCCATGCAATTTTTTGCTCAAACCATCCCATCGTTAGATTGGCATAATTGGGCGAGAAGGAAAAACACATGGCACAGCCTTTAATTTGCTTGTACATTTTTTTGTTGAATAGGAATATGTTGTTATATAAGCAAAGTGTAATCATTTCTAATATCATTTTGTTCTGTTGTCGATATTGGATGTTCCGTTTGCCCAAGAAATGCTTGCACGCTTGTATACCAATCTGATGTTCAATGTTGGTATATAATGAAACCACGTCCATGGTGACGAGTTTGTAATTCGAATGCCACGATATTCCTTCCAGTTTTTGAAGGAGGTCATTGGTGTCATGCAGATATGAACTAAGATCTCTTACCAATGGAGCAAGGAAATGGTTGATATAGTTTGAGATAGGTTCTAATAACGAGCCATTTGCGGAAACTATTGGTCTTCCTGGTGGGTTAACTTTGCTCTTGTGGATTTTAGGCAGGAAGTAAATGGTAGCTGTTGAAATTCTACGCCATTGAGCAAATACCACAATCAGAAAGAGGAGGAAATCGAGAACGACTATTGAGACAAAAGGAGTCAAAGCATATAATAACATTCAGGACATTAAATCCCAGAGGCCTTAACCAAGACGAAGAACTTTATGTACACCTTTGAATTAACAAACAAAGAATGAAATTTTAAACTTGAACCTGGTGATAGAAAGAGAATGAACTTTATGATAAACTAATCCAATTAAAAAGAAGAGTTCACCCACTGGAGGGAAATGAAACAGCTAGACATCCAGAAATTAAAACATGATGTATAAATTGAACATTGAAAAAGTTCAAAACAACAAAATGAAGAAGTAAAAAAAGAAAAAAAGGAAATTCAAAGAACAAATAAGAGTTCTTTCCCACCAGCGGGAACTGAATAGAATGAGGCGAAATATAATCGCAAAAATAAAAGAATTTGTTGAAAAGAATCTTCCAAGAACATTAAGTGTGAAATACTCACCAAAATGTTTATCGTAAATGCTTTACTTTAGCCTATCTACCAAAAAGTTTTTTAAATTCACATCACTATGGGCACCCCCTCTCCCTTTTTTTCACAATATGGTTGAAATAATCACATGCACAGAGTAATTCACTATTTTCACCAACTACGTTCACCAGAATGCATTGCAAAAGCCAAAACAGGAAGTAACTGTTTTTTGTAAAAGTTAAGAAATAAAAGATGTCCCAAATAGATGTTGAATCATCCCGTGATCAAGGTCCGAGTGTTAGGACTGAAACGCGTAGGGCTTGGCAAAAACAAACCTTTCATTAAAAGCGCAATGAAAACTGACCCAGAGTGAGTGCGATCCTTACTGCTTTGGCGAAATTGGAGAAATATATATATATATATATGTATATATATATATATATATATATATATATATATATATATATATATATATACATATATATATATATATGTATATATATATATATATATATACACCCTCACAGGGGTTGTGCTCGGCAACGGGAGTGGGAGCAGGACCCACTCTTATATACAGAAAACTTTTGATGTGATGAATCAAAAAAAAAGCCAGCACTCCGAGATGTCAAATACCACAGGAGTTTAATCGGTAGGCTGATGCATTTTGACCTGCCGGTCTTAGTCAAAGCCACACATACAAGGAACTAGTGCATTATCACCCTTAAAAACAAGTAAGCTTCACAAAGCAGTGAAATAGTGAAAAGACTGCACAGATGGTGCTTTTTGCTTTTGCACAATGGTTCATCATGGAAAGAAGGCTGCATGCTGCATGTTAATATTTAAATGTCGGAAAGAAAAAAAATTACATTTGGTATGATATAGGGCATCTTTGTACATGCACAACCCAAATCATGATTAAATATATTGTATACATAACCAATCAGCAATTTAACAAGATGTGAGTAGAAAAAAAGGAAACTATATATATATATATATATATTAAAAAAATAACAAAACTGGTATTGTGCATATCACCTTTATAACCATCCTTATGACCAGTGTCAAAACATTCTTTTCCCCCCTTTGATGCTGAGAGTCCTTGGGGCCTAACAACCCCTCCTGTTACCTCCAGTAAGTCCCACAGAGCGGGATTGCTGAGAGGTCTTTGGAGGACATACTCCCTTTCTCCACCATTCTGCAAATGCACCTCCTGGCATACTACTGGTTGGGGGATGAAGCCCCCTTGGCTGCTGTGGGCCCTTGGGAGTGAACAACCCTCTCTTGTTACCTCCACTAAGTCCCACACAGCGGAATTGCTGAGAGGTCTTCGGAGGTCCCGCCCCCTTTCTCCACCACTCTGCAAATGCACCTCCTGGCGCACTACTAGTCGGGGTGATGAAGTCCTCTTGGATGCTGAGGGTCCTTGGGGGCCAAGAAACCCGCCTGCTATCTCCAGTCTGTCCCACATAGCGGGATTGCCGTGAGCTGCTCAATGGCCCGCCCGTTTCTCCACCATTCGGCATACACGAGTGCTAGTTAAAAAAAACATAGAAATTCGCTGAAAAAACCAAAGGTTACAGGGATGTTATAGTTAGGAAATAGAATTAAAAAAACCTTAGGGGCTTATCATGAGTTTGGCGGTCTCAAGACCGTGGTGGCGGTCTGACCGCCGTGTTATGAGTCTAGCGGTCGGACAACCACCAGTCCGCCACAAAACCACCAGCACTGCCAGGATCCTGGATCCCACGGTGCTGGCAGTGTTCAGAGTGGGGAGGAATGGAGGTGGTGCCGAGCCCAGCACCGCTATCCACATTTCGACTTGCCTTTTGTAAGCCTTTTCATGGCGGTGAAACTGCCATGAAAAAGTTGGCCCCCGGGCATCGTTGCCTATTTTGTTATGTGACTGGAGGCACATGTTGTGCCCCCCCTATGTCTGCAGTGTCGTGCATGCACTGTGTGGCATGCACACATGGGGCATGCCAGCAGTGAGCACACAACAGTGCAGGGGCTGCTGGGCTGCTGAATTGGCTTCAGGCTCACTCAGTAAGTCAAAACATGCAGACAGCCTACACTGCGTCCACCACACCACCAGCCCGGCAGTCCAGCTGTAATGCCACGGACTCAAGACCGGCATTGTGGTCTTGTGGTGGATGCAGCTTTGACGGTGTGGCAGTTGGGCCGCCGAAGTCGTAATAAGGCCCTTATAAATTCACTGAAAAAAACAAAGATTACAGAGATGTCATGAGTGATGTCACTGACCATGTCATGAGTGATGTAATATGTGAAGTACTAAGCAGTGTACTGCAGGGCGCAAGTTATAGTTAGCTCGCTGACTATAACTGCAGAATTTCTCTGGTTTTGTATGAATGAATTTCTAAGGTTTTTTAATTCTATTTCCTAACTATAATGTCCCTGTAACCTTTGGTATTTTCAGTGAATTTCTAAGGATTTTTAATTCTATTTCCTAACAGTAACCTTTGTTTTAGATATATATATAGATGATTGAATTTTGTCTCACCGAGAATGTTTTCATGTTTAATGGAAAACGGTTCAAACAAATACAGGGGACTTCGATGGGCACCTGCTTCGCTCCCAGCTATGCCAATCTTATGGTAGGCTGGTGGGAGAGGCAGGTGCTCTGGAGTGATGATTTGGAACCCTGGACTAAAAATGTTAACATCTGGCTGCGTTACATAGATGACATTTTCTTTGTGTGGGAGGGTGATGAATGTGATCTCTTGTCGTTTTTGAACAAACTTAACAGTAACAGTCTGAATTTTAATTTTACTATGCAATATAGTCAAGAAACTGTTGACTTCCTGGATCTAAAGGTGACAGTAGATGGAGGTAACCTTTCGACTGAATTATACAGAAAAAGACAGCTGGTAACTCCATTTTGCATGCTGCGAGCTGCCATCCACCAAACTTTAAGTGGAGTATCCCCTACGGGGAATTACTCAGAGCTAAGCGCAATTGTAGCTCTGAGGAATCCTACGTAACGGCTAAAACAGAGATGATCAGAAGATTCAAAGAAAGAGGGTACTCTGTAAAAATGCTACGCAAGGGGGTAACCAAGGCAGACAAAGTCAAGAGAACTGAGGCCCTTTACAGCGTAGGAAGCAATAGAAAAGATGTTGACCCCAGTAAGGCACCAATAAGGTTCATTACAATGTACAATACTCAGGCTGACAAACTAAAACAGATCTTGAAGAGAAGATGGGATATCCTTACACAGGACACACTCCTGAAATCCAAATTAGGCAACACCCCTTCTCTCTCATACAGGAAGAATCTCTCTATCAAAGATCTCCTGGTCAACAGCCACCTTAAGCAACGAAGAACCACCTGGCTAGACAAAAACGTGGGGTTCTTCAGATGTAAAAAATGCAAAGCATGCAGCCATAGTGAAGATACTAAAGAAGTAAAACTAGAAAGAACAGGCAAGACATGGAAAATCCCGAGGAGTATAAGTTATAACACAGACTTTGTGGTTTAGGCAATTACCTGCCCATGCCATAATTGGTACGTAGGGTCTACTACTTTTTCTGTCAAGAAACGTATTCTTGAACATTGGAGAGCCATTACCAATATAGACTTAAGCTACAGCACAGCTAGCCATTTCCGTGAGTTGCATAACAGCGATTGGACATTAGCCAAATACTTTGCATTAGACTCAATGTGCAAACATCCTAGAGGTGTAAATCGAGTACAGACTCTGAGGAGACTAGAATCTCGCTTCATCTTACAGGCAGGCAGTATTTTCCCCTTTGGGATGAATAATGATGAGGAAATGTACTGCCATCTGTAAATGATTGTTTGTTGTTTTAACCGGGCCCGGTGGACAATGAATCCAGTTACATTTTAATCACATTGTAAATACTACCCCCTACACTTTCCCCCCTTTTCAGACTGTGTGACATGTTTTGCTTTATATAACCCCCATGTATATAGCAAGTCTGTGCAGAATCTTGCATAATAACTATTGAATTTTTCTGTTTATGATAATATGTACTAACTACGGTTTACCATCAAAGCGAACCATGGGTGGAGTGTCTAATATATATAGGCAACAACTTCCAATGTGCCAATATATCTATGAAGATTTGTGTTGACTATACCGTAAATGACTATTAATGCCCTTGTTGTGTTCATGTTTCTATGCAGCACGATCGAACATCGAGGACACTACTACAGTGAAGAATAGCCACGAGTACCGCTAAGAGCACAAGCAAAGCATTCAGTTGATTTAGTAAAGTCTCCACTCGTCTAGTGTACAGCACTAAATTATAAGATTTAAGCGTATGGACAACGGGTACTACACCCAGAACGCGCGAAATTTTGCATGAAATTTTGCATGCCCTTTTCACTTGTATTCCTAGCAAAATACTTGCAGCACCGTGTCGGTACCACTACAATTTATTTAACATACTTGCAGCAACGTGGCATCAACAACAACATAGGGATAACGATTTATAGGCACATAACGCACTGGTACTATACCTCACATTGCGAGCGTACACACCCACGATTAGTCACCCCACCACCAAATTCACTTTACCAAGAGGCACAATGCACTACATTATCTACATACTATGTGTTAAATAATCGCCGCGAATTGCAGTGTACATACCACACCTTTGAACATTTCATTGAGTCATTACAATGGACGAATTGTAAAGAACTATTTAGTTCAATTTATTTTATTTACTGTGTATTCACAAATTTGTATAAAATTAAACTTTTTAGACATGAATGCAATGTCGAGAAACACAGTCTGTTTTCACTCTTCACTAAGCACGCTGTGACGTGCAAAAACCAAGCAGCATATGACTTCCTGGATCAAGGAATAGGTCATGTGACCAAGGCCGCTTGACGGCCGAAACGCGTCGTTTTTTGCCATCTGAAGAATAAACTATCTTACCTGAGCGAATTGGTGTGGCTCGTCTTTCCCCGCCGGAGTGTGTTTGTGGGGGATGTCGGAGTAATATTAAGCGGTGGCATCCGCTGGCGAGCCCCGACTCGACTGGATGGGCGTTTCCATCACGCCAAACTTTCTTTTGGATTTCCCAAAGTGAATGCCCGCCGACAGCTGACCTCGAGGATCTAAGAGAAATCGGTAACACAGCAGGAAGGAGCTGGCGCATGGACTGGTGAGTGGCTGTCTCCCGTAAGCTGAATGCACAGCCGGATACACTGTATCATGTTCGTGAGCGAAGGTCACGTCAGAGTACGCCCAAGCGGCAAATAGCTGAGAGGGCGCTTTTGCTCGTTGCAACACGATCCACGGATCGGAGAAACTTCTTAAAATAAGGATGGCTTCTGAGTTCTTAAAAGGCCGGGAGGCCTCGGCAAACACCATTTTCAGAAAAAGAACAGCTGATGATACAAGTCCTGCTGATGGAAGCACGACCAACTCAATCCGACCGGTTTCCAGCCTAAAACAAAAGGGAAACACATTGGAAAGACTGAGATGAAAAGAAGTAAGCCGATGGTGGGAGGCAACGTCCCTTCAAAACTATGTGGATGTTAATAGAATTCCCAGGGGACTTAGGATATTCATCATTCCTACGTTAAACAGCCCCAAACCACAGCTTTTAAAGGATTGGATGGCCAACACCAATGAATGTTCGAAAAACATGCTATTGATGCTGATGAAGAACGCATGGGAAGAACACAGTGAACTGATGTCACAGATCCAATCTCTCCTGGATGAGATTGCGAAGGAAAGTGATCAAAACGAGGCGAAAAAGACACTCGCAGCCATTGACAACAGAATTAAGAAATTCAAAGCAGAAATGATGGAAAGAAAACATAGGAAATTTGAACCCGATGAAAGAGATTATAATATGGGTAGAATACTGACTTTCGCAAGAAAATTTGACAAAGCAAGAGCAGAGATTAAGAGAGACAAAGCCCTAGGTAGAGCGGACAAGACAACTCACGAATCTACAACCGACCTGAGCTCTGATTTGGAGTCAGTAGACAGTAACACTTCCAATCCCCAAGAAGTGACATCTTTTTGTGCCTCATACAAAAAAACATGTAACATTCAAACAGGGGGAGACCCAGAGGCAGAGGCGGAAGAGGAAGAACCAAAGCAAAAGGAGATGAGAACGAAGAAAAAAGAACAACAGTACTGGCATGGGAACAAGAGGCCAAACCAAGAAGAATTAGTCATGGATAATGATACCCAGCTTACGGTAATAAACTTGTCTAATAGGGTGATCACAGAAAATGAAGAAGTAGTATTAAGATTGGGTATGTCTTTCTGTCCTGACTCACCACTAGATTACGCCCAAACTAGAGTAGATCTCTATAAATTTGTTAGAAAACTAACATTTTTCAAAATTCACACAATACGTAGGGATACCAACACACCAAGGGGTAACCAACCAACCGCAACACATACATCGGCACTGAACATTGAAGACATAGAGACCTTAAATATATTACATGACTTGACATCTGACACTGAGAGCAAGCGCTAGAGAGGTCCCCTACCTCTTCTATCCCTTTCAATCCCTTTGACCAAACACGAAACGATGAGATTAGACAGTCACTGGGAATTGAAACTAACCTAGCCAGTAGAAGTGACTTTAGAGCTACCTCCAAATGCATCCCACAAATCCCCAAAGACAACATCGATATTTTTCATGAGACAGTCATATCTGACCTCTCCAAACTAACTCAAGAGACACCCAAGAGGAAAAACATTACCAAGGATCAGTGGGAGGCAATCGTTGAACTACAAAAAGATGACAGCATTGCTATCAAACCATCAGACAAAGGGGGAAATATAGTCATCATGAGTAGGGAGATCTACATTAAAGAAGCAAATAGACAGCTAAGTAACACCACATGCTATGAGAAGGTAGATAAGTTTTACCTATTCAAATTACAAGAGAGATACCATAACATGCTTAAGAACTGGGCAGAAGCACAACTCATTAGCTGGGATGAAAAACAGTTCCTACAGAACGACACACCCACCACTCCAACCTTCTACCTTCTACCGAAGGTTCATAAAGACAGCACGAATCCTCCAGGACGCCCTGTTGTGTCCTCTAAGAATAGCTTGTTAGAAAACACATCAATCTATGTAGACCACTTTCTGTACCCCTATGTAAAAGACCTGAATTCTTATGTCAAGGACACTAAAGATTTTTTGCAGAAAATTCAAAACTTGAATTGGGGAGATAAACATTGGATGGTGTGTCTCGACATAGAGAGTTTGTACACAAGCATTCACCATAATGATGGTCTCAGAGCATGTCAGGATTTTCTTAAAACCAGAAGCATACACCTGTTAAGCCATACATGCATGATTTTTCAGATGATTGAATTTTGTCTCACCGAGAATGTTTTCATGTTTAATGGACAATGGTTCAAACAAATACAGGGGACTTCGATGGGCACCTGCTTCGCCCCCAGCTACGCCAACCTTATGGTGGGCTGGTGGGAGAGGCAGGTGCTCTGGAGTGACGATTTGGAACCCTGGACTAAAAATTTTAACAACTGGCTGCGTTACATAGATGACATTTTCTTTGTGTGGGAGGGTGATGAATGTGATCTCTTGTCATTTTTGAACACACTTAACAGTAACAGTCTGAATTTTAATTTTACTATGCAATATAGTCAAGAAACTGCTGACTTCCTGGATCTAAAGGTGACAGTAGATGGAGGTAACCTTTCGACTGAATTATACAGAAAAAAGACAGCTGGTAACTCCATTTTACATGCTGCGAGCTGCCACCCACCAAACTTTAGGTGGAGTATCCCCTACGGGGAATTACTCAGAGCTAAGCGCAATTGTAGCTCTGAGGAATCCTACGTCGGCTTGGGCATACGGTAATAAAAAAAAAATTTTGACCATATTAATGTTGTTAATATTGCTCATTTTGATTTGTAAAAATAATTACTTTCAAAACCAAAAACACAATCAAAAGGTAAAAATATAACCTATTGAACGCGGGACTACGAGACAGCGTTCCTCATGTTATATTGACCTCTCACTTTTCAATAGACATAGTAGAGAGATTTTGGTTGCCCTTGCTGTAAGAGCACACTGTAATGGAAGAGACAATTCCCAAAAATTATATTTACAAATCAAAATGAGCAATATTAACAACATTAATATGGTCCAAAAATTATTTTATTACCATATGCCCATCGGCAGCAGTGTAATGATCGAAATACTTATGCACTTTAGGATGTCTTCGATTTCTATGATGACGTTGCATGTATTTAATGGCATTGCTGGCAGTAGTATGCAAACTTGACAAAGGCCGTTCCGGCCGAAGCGTGTTGTTTTGCAGAATAAATCACTCATGAACAGAATTAGTGTGCTGCCTCCTTTTCGCGTGGATTAGGATTGTTTAGAATTTTGTGGCTCCTGCCACCACGGCTGGCATCGACAACGAAGGGCAGGCGTACGGCGTCATAGGCAGACCCCGGAATTTGTATATATATACATATATATATATATAAATATATATATATATATATATATATAATCATACATGTGTGTTTTTATATAAGTATATATTTATATATATCATTAAATACTATTTAAAGTTATTTAGTTTACATTATATTAATGTTTTATATTAAAATACCTAAGATTTACTATTTTAAACTATACGTATATGGTAAAAAACTATTTATGGATGTTTTTAGCAATATTTGTGTGAAACAATATGTTTTTCAATATTTTTGTGCTTACCTTTATAAGTATAGTGACACAATATTTTTGTAAGCAATATTTTTGACACAATACTTTTGTTTCACAATATTGTTTTCGATATTTTGTCACTGACCCTTCACCAGGCCCCTTTCAACAGGTATTTATATTAAGTAAAGGATTATGTCCTTCTTGATTAATATTATTACCCTTATATCTACCACTGCTAAAGTCCCTTTTGAAACCCCTCCACAGTCCTCTGTCCTTTCTCAATTTGCATGCGCCTATAGGTTGATTTTTAAATTGATAGGTTTGTTAGGGGAGGTTAAGGCACCCATTTTATTCTGTTTATAATCTTCACTCTATCCACAGTTTCAGTACCTTATCAGCCTTTGATCCTCAGGAGCACCCCATGTCCCTCTTGTGTTGCGGTAAGTTATCAGATTGACCCTAGTACCTCAATTTACTCTTCCCCAGGGAGGCCATTGCTGTAAATTCACTTGTTGGACTACGATTTCATGAAAAGTACCACAACTTGGCGGGAGGGATCAGAAGTATCTCTTTACAGACATCAGTGCAGCCTAATGACTTCATGAGCTTGCATTTTTCAGTGTGCTGTGACAGCGCCAAATCAAGAGACCAGTGTCCCTGCTACTTAAACTGATCATCTCTGATCCAAACTTAGAATATACCACAAAAAGAAGCTTGAGTGCAGTGCCCACCTGTTAGGTTACATCGAAAGGGTCAGGACACCTTAGATTGAGCAGCACAAAAGTACAGACACTGTTACACTTACAAAGCTGGCAGATGAGGAGGGGCTGATGCATTCTCCTGACAACTCTTCTGTGCTGAGTGCTACACTGATAATTGTGCTCAGAAAAGCCTAAATTCATCTCACCCACTGACATTCGCTTAAGGCTATATTCCAGACCATCTTTATTGCCCACTGTGCCACATCTGACAGACCTGCCATATGCAAATAAGTCTTGGCCCTGTACCAGTAGGAAAAGTCCAGCCCAAATGCCAGGCCTAGTCCCCTCCTTATGGGAGCACATGTAATGACAGACTGGGTTCAACCTACTGAGATCTCATCAGAGAGATTTAGCTTTAGTCCTGTATACAGTGAGCAAAGGACCCATGCCTGGGCATACTTGTTTCATATAGGGAATTCACTGCAAAAACAACAAAGTGAAGGAAGGAATGCTTGAATTAATCTATGTCACTGGTACTCACTCAGGGCTGCATTACAGGCCAGTGATTTGTGCCTACTATGCCACTCCGGATAGGGACTTGCCATATGCAAATCAGTCTTGGGCCTGCTCCAATAGCAAATATCCAGCCCTAACTGCCAGGCCAGGTCCCTTTTAGACAGGAACAGAAGCAACCCCAATCATTGTAATTCAATGGAGTCATCATCAAGACAGAGGAAGAAGAAAAGCAGCAGTAGCAGCTGCAGGATGGAGGTTGTGTACAATTGGATATTTAAAAAGTAGGTTGATTGCTCAGAGGAGCACCTCACAACATTTTTTATAAGAAGAATGGGTGTCTGAAGCTCTCCAACTAGCAGTGTTGGATGGGTTGTACCGTTGTATGAGTAGTATGCAGTACTAGGAGAAAAGCATGAGCATGTGGAAGGGCAACATGTTATACAATGCTTGCTGAGTAGAGCAAAGCTACAGGGGGAAGCACAACCAGCACTGCCCGGCAGAAACATCATGTTTAAAGCAGCTATGGCCCTTGGGCTACTGCAAAAATAGAGTTCCCTCAAAAACCAACACATAGCCATTATACAACAGCCCTTCCACAAGTGCCTCTTCTTCACAAACAGCATCCACCATTGAATTCCAGGAGGAAAGTCCAGATATACTGTCCAACATAATGCAGGGAAAGATAGCTCAGGGAGGCTGGTAGCAGGTGGTGCCACAGAAGTGAGATATGTGGAATTACATGGGCTAAGGCACAGGTTGAGATCCAAGAAGAGTGAATGAGAGAGAGGCTGTATAAGTCAGGCAGAAATCAAGTCCAGCAAGTGTAGCACTGGTGACAAAACAGTATGTTGAAAGATGAAGACGGTGTGTATTGGACTACTGTGTGAGCATATCCTACACATGATGCTAAGTATTGCCTATAATTCAGTTTCTATAAAATTATCTTGTACCTGGTTTGAGAGTTGTATTGTATTCAACAAGACTGTGCTTTTTCAAAAATGTTAGTACAAAGAAGGAACAAATACAAAAAAGAGGATGTACAGTAAGTGTAGCAGTTGGTGTAACCCCCTCTGCCCCATAGCCATAGGTCACAAACTCATCAAAACACAGTTTAACTTGCTTATTATCTGTTTACAGCATGGGGGAAAATTGGAACAAGAGAGCTTAGGCATGCAGTAGTTGGGATTCAAAATTCAGCTTCTTCCAACTAGTCAAATTGACTTAAGTCATATTATTAAATTTTTGCTAAGTAATGCCTGCCAGTCTCATGACACAGCAAATGAGAATAGAAATCACAAGGAGAATTAAAACACTTTGCAGTGGTGGTAAAAATAATAATAAAAAGAAGGTCTCTTGGGATCAGACATCAAATTTAGTGCTGTGTCTAAGATTTCCTACAACTAAAGGCTATCATAGTCAGGTTGGCCGAGGAGGCCCAAATTTTATGAGGACGCAGACTGCTAACAGGTAGAAGCTAGAGCAGTCTGCTCTGCACTCTGATCCCTGCCTGATGAGGCTCCCACAACTTAATAGACTGCTCTCCACCTATATTCCAGCTTCAGTACTGCCTGGTGAGAAGCCTGCCTCTGGCCACCGTATGGTTTTCCTTGAAGTCAAGGGTGCAGCTCAAACCTTCATGCAAACATGCCCTTCTGGTAAACCTCTGACTTGAATGAATGAAAAAGTAATATTTATTGGGTGCATATTGTAGCTTCTTCCCCAGCCAGGGTACGGAGATTACTTTTACAGATCTTTATTTGTCTGTGTGTAACTGCAAACTCAACGTTCTAAACCAGCCTTCAATGCATTCCGCTCTAACACTTAAGTCACAGTTCGACGGAGTGCCTCAGTAGCCAAAAGGGTTCCATCATTTCGAACTCGTAAGACACTACATCTCCCCCTCTGTTATATATATTTTGTTTTACATTTTTAACAAATACAATTAAATCTCTTCAATCAATCTTTTTGGGGCTTTAATTGTTCGACCTGATCTTGTTTTTAGAAATTGGGAACTATCATCACCAATGTCCAGGACCTGCATCACTGGCGTAGAGGTAACAGCAGTCACTGATGGTTCTGACCCAGTCTCTCCTTGAACAGTCAGATCTGATGAGCCATTAGTTAAAGGCCTAAAGTGTGAAGAGTATCTCATAATAGACTTCCCATAGTGCTGAGCAGTCACCATGTGCCCTTTGGTAGACCCCACTTGAAAAGGTTCTGCATCAAATGGAGCATCATATGTTCTTCTCTGCATTTGTCATGTGAGCAGTTGATCTCCTTTCCTAAAGATAATGTTCTTCGCACGTCATCTCTGATTAGCATTTGTTATCAGCTTTTGTTTGTTCACCAACTCTTTATACTTGAGTTGGCTTCTAATCTCTCTTTTTCTGATTGGTCCATTGAGGCAACTTAGTGTTCATTGCTCTCCTGATCAGAAATGTCACAGGACTTTCACCTGTGGTCGAGTGGGGTGTTGAACGATTAGCGCTCAAGGCAGAATTCAACACAGTTTTCAAATCGAGCTTCTCAAGATTAGCATGCTGCACGACTTTCTTTAGTGTACTCATAAACCACTCAACAAGTCCATTGACAGGTGGCCAAAAAGGTATTCTCTTCTGATGCTTTATGTTCAAATGCTCCAAGAAATCTTAAAACTCCCGACTATTGAAAGGCGGGCCATTGTCAGACTTCACTATATCTGGACCACCCCATGTCTCAAAGATGCCAACTAGTATTTCAATGACTCATTCTTGTGTAGTAGATGAAAGATCTTCAATGAATGGAAATCGTGAATACTCATCCATAATCACCAGCAGGTGATGTCCATTGTCAAGTGGACCGAAAAAGTCAATGGTATTTTCTCCCAGGCATGCTTTGGGAGTTCTGGCATGCTCAAAGTGTGGTGAGTAGTTTTTGTAGAAAGGCAGTTGCATAGATGACTGGCTTTTAATTCCTTTTCAACCTTGTCATCAAGATAAGGAAACCAGATACGGTCTCTGAGAGCTCGTTTTATGGCCACAATTCCACAATTTCCTTCATGGGCCACTTACATTATTTTCTGTCTCAGACGCTTCGGAATCAGAATTCTCGACCCTCATAGGATAACTCCTTCCTGAGCTATAGACAGTTCATCCTTGACATTTTTGTATTTTTGATATTAACTGGTGAGCTGTTGAGGGTGTTGTTTCCATGATTGATCTGTAATTATATATTTCAGCTTTAACATGTCACTATCATGGCTCGTGGCAGTGATAATCTGGGCTAATGAAATAGCAGTTGGTGTGTTTGATTTTACTATGAAATTGATATAGATCTCAGTCTTCTTGAAGGGAGTACGGTGACCTTGTACAGGTACTCTGGAAAAGTAGTCAGCACAGTTCAGATCTTTCCCTGAATGATGCACAATGGTGTAATTATAATCTTGTAACCATAGTCCCCATCGTTCAATATGAGGAGGCATTTTGGCCTTTGGCTTGCCAAATGTAGTTAGTAAAGCTTGATGATCCGTTACTAGCGTGAATGGCTTTCCGTACAGGAAGACATGAAATGTTCCCAAGCCCATACCACAGCTAAATTCTCTTTTTCAGGTTGTGAGTAGGCCTGGGTGGGGCTAGTGGAATTCTGCTATGCAGAATTACGTGGTGCGAGCCATAAACTGTGCGAGCTTCCGCAGAATTCAGCTGACGGGTGGAGCTGCTCAATGTGCCCATTTGCGCTACATTTTTGACGTTCAGTAGCGCGATGCAGGTTCTCGCGCAGGAAACTGCGCGCGAATAGTACCACACAGTTCACATGGGCGCGGACATTTTGTTTTTTATTCTATGCTGCTTAATCCACCCATAATCTTTTCAATCCTCCCCCTATGTGACTCATCCACCCCTCATTTTCCTTTATTGTATCAGTGTGACTTTGTGTTTGTGTATTTTACGTTTTTCTAATTTTTCTTTGCGTTTTTTGGGACTTTTTGTGCTTTTTTTGGTTTTCCCTTTACTTCCTTAGTTCTTCCTTTCTACCTACCTTTTCCTATTTCTTCTCTTTTTATCCCCACCCAGCGACATGGCAGAGCAGAGAGCCAGCAGGAGCAGTGGCGGAACAAGTGCATCTGATAGCTGCACACCTTGTAGTCGCTGCAGTCACCTCCAAGGGGTGCAGCTGGTGCCATTTTCTCTTAGGTGGAGGTGGTTGTACTTGTTTCTTATGTGTGGCGCCACCTTCCCTCCATGCTGGTGGTATGCCTGGCAGCAGATACTGCCAGCGGGAGGGTCGGCTGCTCTGGGGGAGCATGCACCAGTGTGTGCATGGGAGATCTGGGGTCCAGCGCACTCAACGGCAGTTGACTCACCAATTGGCCGATATCCTAGACAAGGAGCAGGACTTGCTCGACCTGCTGGTTGTCAAGGTTTCGGGGCTCAGTAAGTAATTATTTATTTGTTGTGTTCTTTCTATACTAATATCTTCTTTTCCAAATAGCATGCTGCTCACACTCTTAGGTAAGTTAAGTTTACGTTGCAAATATTATGTGATCCAGCCAGGTGCTTGACGCTACCTAATCATGTTCGTTGGCGTTCCCTTGGGCTGATTATTTAAGAAGTCATTCAGACTCTGCTGTTCTGTCACTAAGATAGTATCTTGGTAGCAGCAATATCAGTGAGTTAGCATTCTCTTTGCCTTTCTTGATGTAGCTCGCACTGTCCCAAGCAATCTCCCAGTGATGTGTAGTATGCATCTATGCTATGCATTGAAAAAAAAGGGAGACTGAGTTGACCCATCAAAGGGGGTTGAGATTGAGAATGAGATGAGAAGCAAGGATCATTCGTTGCAATGCATTAGTAGTTCCAAAATGTAGTTTAGGTTTGGGAAATGTAGATAGAGCTTAGGTTTAGGAAATTAAAAATAGGTCAACTCAATTCTAGTACAATGTTACTCTGTCTGCCTTTGCCTGTCAAAATATTGTTGGGGAGATTATTAACTGTACCACAAATCTATTTTATTGTATCTTCTTTATTTCTTACATCACCATCCAAGTGCAAGAAGAGGGCTAGCGCACGGAGGTGGGTCACGGAGTCAGGATTGCCAGCCACCACTAGTGCTGCGGTGAGTGGAAGCTCCACTGCCACCACTACCACCAGCGCCACAGCCGACTGATCTGCTGGCCCCAGTAAGTCCTCCTATTAATATTATTATTATTTCCCTAACTTTTACCACTCCACATTTAGAATAATGTTTCCTTTTTATTTTTTACTGTGCCTGTGTCCTAATATTTTCCAAATCCGCTTCGTTCTATCTAATGTTTGTTATATTTTTGTATTTGCCTGCATTATCCTAGTTATTTCTATATTTCAAGTTTCTGTAGTCAACTTCCTCCTGTCTGTACTAGGCTGTCTGTAGCTTCCTTTCCTCTGCTTTGTCAGTAAGCTTTCCCTCTCCCCTTATATATCTTGTGGATTGGTGCTGTAAGACTCGGAGAACAGATTTTGGGACAGGTACACTAATGTGAAGATTGCATGCCCAAGAAAGCAGTTTGTTCAGAAACTTTTCTTTTTCTTGCTAATGCTCAAACAGTAAAACCAGTGAGTGGCCATGATCATGGGTGGACCCTCCAATGCTGTGTATGTATTATTATTTATTTATACAGTAGTATACCAGCATTTTTGATGACAGTGCAGAATGGCTCGAAACTAGTGTTAGCACAGGTCCATTGCATTTGCCAACCAAGACCATAAGTCCTTCATTGACCAATTATTCCACCCCTTCATTGTGCTTCAACGACTACAAGTCATCATAGCTCTGCCCCTCCATTATGAAATGTTTTTGATTGGCTTGACTACCTGGCTTATCAAACATTGCAAACCAACAAGATGCAAAATGTGATATTTTTGATAGAAGATACTGCAACTGAACTGTAGTGATGTATTAGGGTGGCATTTTGTAAAACCAAATAATAATAAGGGGAGTCGTATCTGTCACCTAAAATGTATAAAAAAAATTCTAGCCAAACAGACCACCAGTGCCGGGGCCAACGGCAGTGTCAGTGGAGCAGACATTGTGGTGTTTGAAAGTGGAGTCCCAGCAGCGGCAGGGGCGGGCGGTTGTAAGTCACATTGCTTGCTTAGTGACAATCACAAGTATAGTCACTGCAAGGGCATTGTGAACCCCCTCTTTAGCAGCTACAGCGGGGGTTGAGTTCTTAAAGGCCTGTTCTACATGCAACTCAGCAGACAAAAGCTCACAATGAATGCTAAAAAGAATGGGTTGACGAAAAAGGGAAAAAAAGGATGGAAGGAGAAAGGATGGGTGAAATGGTATTTGAGTGAAAGGATGCGTGGCTGGGTGAAAGGATGCATAGGTGAGTTTTAGGATGCATGAGTGGGTGAAGGATAGATGAAAGAGTATATGGGTGAAAGGATGTCTGCCTGGGTGGGTGAAAGGGTTGATGTGTGAAAGGAATGCTTGGGTGGGTTAAAGCAGGATGGGTGAAAGGGTGAATGGGTGAAATGATGCGTGGGTGGGTAAATGGATGGATTGGTGAAAGGATGGTTGAGAGCCGTGGATAATTGAATGAATGGATGGATGTATACATATTGATAGATGAAAAAATAAATTAAACATACATATATAAAAATTATTATATATATATATTTACTTAATAATATTAATTAATTATTATAATAAATTATAAAATGTTAGAAACATAATACAAATTATAAATACATATATATATATACATACACCTGTAACATAAACATAAAAATAAAATATATATATATAATAAATTAAAATATTACAATAATTTTTAATTTTAAACCAACATTTTACACTACATTAACTGAAACAGTAGGGAAAATGTTGGATAGCGTAGGGGATAAAATTACTGTTCCCACTCCAGTAAATGCAAGAGTAGGGAAAGTGTTGGATAGCGGAGGGAATAAAATTACTATTCCCACTCCAGCGAGTGCAACAGTAGGAAAAGGGTTGGATAGCGGAGGGGTAAAAATTACTATTCCCACTCCAGCAAGTGCAACAGTAGGGAAAGTGTTGGATAGCGTAGGGGAATAATTTACTATTCCCACTCCAGAGAGTGCAACAGTAGGGAAAGTGTTGGATAGCGTAGGGGATAAAATTACTATTCCCACTCCAACGAGTGCAACAGTAGGGAAAGTGTTGGATAGCGGAGGTGATAAAATTACTATTCCCACTCCAGATAGTGCAACAGTAGGGAAAGTGTTGGATAGCGGAGGGAATAAAATTACTATTCTGACTCCAGCGAGTGCAACAATAAAGTGTTGGATAGCGGAGGGGTTAACATTTTCTATTCCCACTCCAGAGAGTGCAACAGTAGGGATAGTGTTGGATAGCAGAGTGGATAAAATTACTATTCCCACTCCAGATAGTGCAACAATAGGGAAATTGTTGGATAGCGGAGGAGATGAAATTACTATTCCCACTCCAGCGAGTGCAACAGTAGTAAAAGTGTTGGATAGCGGAGGGGTAAATATTACTATTCCCACTCCAGCAAGTGCAACAGTATGAAAGTGTTGGATAGCGGAGGGGAATCATTTACTATTCCCACTCCAGCAAGTGCAACAGTAGGGAAAGTGTTGGATAGTGGTGGGGAATAATTTACTATTCCCACTCCAGCAAGTGCAACAGTATGAAAGTGTTGGATAGCGGAGGGGAATAATTTACTATTCCCACTCCAGCAAGTGCAACAGTAGGGAAAGTGTTGGATAGCGGAGGGGAATAATTTACTATTCCCACTCCAGGGAGTACAGCAGTAGGGAAAGTGTTGGATAGCGGAGGGAATAAAATTACTATTCCCACTCCAGCGAGTGCAACAGTAGTGAAAGTGTTGGATAGCGGAGGGGATAAAATGACTATTCCCACTCCAGATAGTGCAACAGTAGGGAAAGTGTTGGATAGCGGAGGGGATAAAATGACTATTCCCACTCCAGCGAGTGCAACAGTAGGAAAGTGTTGGATAGCGGAGGGGAATAATTTACTATTCCCACTCCAGCAAGTGCAACAGTAGGGAAAGTGTTGGATAGCGGAGGGGAAAAATTTACTATTCCCACTCCAGGGAGTGCAACAGTAGGGAAAGTGTTGGATAGCGGAGGGGATAAAATTACTATTCCCACTCCAGCAAGTGCAACAGTAGGGAAAGTGTTGGATAGCGGAGGGGAATAATTTACTATTCCCACTCCAGCAAAATAATGAACATTAATTAACAAATAATTAACTAATTAAAAATACTTTACCTCCCACCATATTCCCCTATAAATAACCCCACCAATGTTGTAAAACATAACACAATTAACATAATAAATTAACAATGAATTAATTAACTAATAACAATTAACAAGCAAATTAAAAACAATCAGTAATAAATTAATTCACTGAATTAACACTATTAAATAAAATTAAATAAATAATATATAAAAATATTTAAAAAATATTAAAATGTAATTACTTCCCACCCTACTCCCTATCATCCCACAACAAGCTCTTAAAAAAAGACACAATTAGCATAACTAATAATTAATTAATAATTATTCATGACCAATTTATAACTAATTAATAACAAATTAATAACCACATTTAACAATATAAAATATTAATTATATAAATATTAATTAATAAAAATAATTAATTAATTAATTATAATTGAATTACTTCCCACCCTACTCCCCTATAAACCCACAACCCACGCCTAAAAAAACGACACAATTAACATATTAACAAATTCATTATTAATAATTAATAACCAATTAATAACTAATTAATAACAATTAAATTATCACAATTAACACTATAAAATATTAAATACATAAATATTAATTAATAAAAAATATTAATTAATTAATTATAATTAAATTACTTCCCACCCTATTCCCCTTTAAACTCACAACCCGCTACGGAACTAAAATACACAAAAATTAATTAACATAAAATTAATTACTTCTAAAAATTTCACACATACATTAAAAAAATAAGCTATACTTATACAAAATAATTACATCACATACTTTAAACACACATAGTAAAATACAAAACAGTAAAATAAATGTTGATATTATTAACAACGATATTTTTACTAACAATATTACTAACCGATATTAAAAAAAGATATTTCTTACCTTCATGTCGATATTCTGGTCAACGATATTCTTGCATGTTGATCTTGTGCCACCTTGATATTAAAAAGTCGATATTCTGGTACATCGATATTCCAACATCGATATTCTGTCTGTGCACCTTAGAAAATGTTTAGAGTTTATAGTTTCAGCATAGTTCTGATTCTGATATCTGTTATCAAATTAACAGTGCATCATAAACGAACATTTTGTTATGATTTAACATCTGTGCTATAATTATTAATTGATTGTGCATCTACATTCTACATGAAATCCCAGACATATTGGTATTGCCAGGCTCCAGACATTTAGGGCCACTTTTCCTTCTTTAGAATTCCGAGATTTATGTTCGTCCATCTGAGAAATGCAACAAAATACTGAGTGAATTTGTTAAAAAAATTAACACCAAACTCCATTTTTATTATATCTACAGGCTTCAAGGAGATATTGATGTGGGGGTGCCACCAATACTTAGGCCTGAATGTGCTAAAAAAACGTATAGTTTCTCTGGGTGTGCTACTTGCAAATCATTATTATTATGTTTTTATTATGTTTTTATCCTCCTGCCTAGAAGGAAGAGCGCAAACACCTCGACAGCGCAAGGTTTTCTGGCCAAGAGGAGAAACATAGAAGTAGGCAACTTATTGGAAAGATGCACAATGGAAGGGAATGCTGTCAAATGAGGTCAGAAGGAAATTGACTATCAAGGTGGTTTGCATAATGTGTGAACCCTTCGAAATCACTTGCGCTGCTGAGCAATAGGCTTTACAGAAACCGAACGGAAAGTTATAGCAACTACTAGTTTTAAAATGGCTGATTGTTATAATTAAGAAATCCAGAGGTTTTTTCCAAGCTTTCTGTGGGTCCTCAGATGTGCATTAAGCAGTGTGAAGGTGTAAATGGGGAAGGTATCACCTCCCAGTCACAGCCTCGGTGCAATGCGCACCCACTGCTGAAATTAGAAATAAAGAGTCTAATTACTATCACAGTGTGAGATGTTAGAGGTTAAATATAACACACAACCTGCTGGTCACAGCAAGGGGGTTGGTTTCATCATCTCGCATATGAGCAAATGTCCCACAAACTGTTTCACATAAGTTGCTAGCGCCTGCCTTTGATCAGGTGAAGCAACTCATCATTTCTCTCCTGGCCATAAATTCTGTTTTAATTTGACTACCACACAAAGAATATTGGCTTCATATTAACATGGAGATGTATCGCCAATGCTTTTTTACATAGCGCGTTGGTGTTATTTGTATTTATTCTATGAAGATGCAATACATATTCCAAGGAGTAGACCAGTGGCCTGCACACTGTTCCTTGACTCATAAAAGGTCTATGAAGTAAGACCTCACCTACCCGTGACACAACCAGATTTCATTGGGAGCTGCAAATAGGAAAATATCACAGCACAAGCCTTCTCACCCAAAAGACCCATGATATGCAATAGCATTCCTCCAGATATCAACCTTGGTCCGTATACACCAACTACAGAAGAGTGTGGCACAGGTTGGCCCCCACAGGCCGTTGGGTGCAGGCCCTTTCCATAGGCCAGAATTTGCGGCCAACCCCATGTCATGCACTGCCAATGGCTGTGGGTGGCGGGGTTATGTGAGTTACATATAACTAGTGAATGTCACTGTTTTTTGTCTTTAAAACTGCAGTTTTTATACTATTAGAAGACCTATGTATAACTCCACCTTAACCATTTAACCTTTGTTTATGAATATATATATATTAAATATTATATATAAATATATATATATACCTATGTTATACAGAGTGGTGGTAGCTACTCTGTATTTAGAGTTCGACTAATAACTTTACGCCTGTTTGACTAATCTCCACAAAACTTTGCAAACCTATATCATCTTGGCAGAGGATGGCAAGTTTCAGGGGGATTGGTCAAGGGGGTGCAAAGATAAAAGGGGAGTCCCAAAATACATTTTCCCCAATGCATTTTCCATAGATGTTTATATTTGACGTAATGTAATGGCTGAAAGGAATTACATTTAATTTGGAAGGATTATAGATTATGCTATGCAGATGATGCTTTTTGGGGTTAAGTATTTTTTGTTATAAGGGCGTAAAACTTAGGGATATCTATTGTCGCAATAGTTTAGCAGGAATTTTGTGAAAATACCTCAGTACTTGCCAATGACAAAGCATTAAGGGCCCGGTTCACAAGGGTAAACTTACACTTTTGTGTAAGTTTACTACTTTTCGGTATCCACAAAGGTAAACTTAGACCAAAGTCTAACTTTACTACTTTTCGGTATTCACAAAGGTTAACTTAGGCCAAAAGTCTAACTTTACTAGTAGTAACTTATCTTTGTGAATACCAAAAAGTAGTAAAGTTACTATTTTTCGGTATTTACAAAGATGAGTTACTATTAGTAAAGTTAGACTTTTGGTCCAAGTTTACCTTTTGTGAATACCGAAAAGTAGTAAAGTTAGACTTTTGGTCTAAGTTTACCTTTGTGAATTCCAAAAAGTAGTAAAGTTAGACTTTTGATCTAAGTTTACCTTTGTGAATCGGGCCCTATATTATAGCCTTATAGCCCGCCGTATTGGGCTATTCCGGCTATTAAATGCCCGCTCCAACGTTAAAGGCCCGAGCAAAAGGCGAGGGCCTTTAAGAAGGGAGCGGGACTTTAATAGCCGGTATAGCCCAGCTACAAAGGGCTATAAGGCTATTAGAACAAAGGCCTCTCGGAGCCCGAGGGGGTTTAAATCCCCTCGAGCTCCAGGAGGCCTTTGTTCACAGCAATAGCTGTGAACAAAAGCAACATTGGAATGTTGCTCTGCGGGCCTACCGGGCCGTAGAAGCTCGGAGCACTCCATTGTATTCAATGGAGTGCTCCACATTCCAATGTTCTAATATTTGTTAATGACTGCCTTTACAAAAGTTAAAGCCAGCCATGTTATTTCTTCAAGCAATTCACTGTGTTTTATTATTTTTCTGTCCTTTTATCACTTAATTAATGTGGTAATAAGTAAGGAAAAAAATTATAATATTATATACTTTAAAAAATATTATGGGTTATGGAAGTACAGCAGTACCAAAAATTGTTTTAAAAGTTATACGTTAAAACACTTAAATGCAATATATGTTACAAATATAGTGTACGGCAGTGTAATTTCAAATTTTTACATATTTAAAAAAATTAAGGTGTAGAATTCAATTCTGTGCAAGTAAAAAAATGAAATAAACAAAGTAAATTTGTTTTAAAGATAAAACAGGTGCTTAGTACCTACCAGCGCACTACACCATAAAATTAATAAAAATATACGGAAAAATAAAAATTATTTTCTATACCTATTAAAACTTCAATAAAGTGGTAATAGGTAGGGAAAGACAAAAACAATATAAAACCAACTAGTTACCTATACATAAGGGTCTAACCAAAAATACAGCCAAGTGTTATAAAAATGATATAATGCCTTCCCATCTGTATGTACCATGGTATACTGCAAAAGTACTGCGGTATACTGTGGCACAATATATCACTAACACCCAGATTTATTATTTTACTGCATTACCCTAGCATCACACATGGGGTTGCATGGCCAATGCAATACTTAACAGAGATTTACAAAGCAACGCAGGGCCACCATGCGTGGCCCTCAATTAGTTGGTAAACCTAGAGAAATACAAAGTAGCACAGCTTGCTGTCTTGTATTACTCTTCACACCATATTCTACATTCCTGCCTAATTTCATTTACATCTGTATGCCACTACACTCTACACCACTACCCTCTAAGAGACTTCACTCTGCGGTATTCCACTGTACGCCACTCCTGGGCACACCACTGCAATCTAAGTGACTACACTCTAACCCACTCCACTCTAGGGCACTTCACTATACACTATACACTATTCCACTTTACTCCACTCTAATGTACATCACTCACTCTACGCAAGTATACTCTATACTATTCCAATGTACACACCTCCACACTATGCTACTCCACTGTATGGCATTTCATCGTACCCAATTCCAGTGTAGGCCACTCCAATGTACGCGACTCCAGTGTATGCCACTTCACTATACATGACTCCTCTATATGGTATTCCACTGTAAGCTATTAGAGTGTGCACCACTCCACTCTATTCTACTCCACTCTACACCACTTGACTGTACGCCGCTCCACTTTATGCTATTCCACTCTGCGCCACACCACTGTGTGTCACTCCATTGTAAACCACTCCACTCTACACTACTACACTGGACGCAACTGCAATCTATGCCACTCCACTCTATGGCATTTCACTCTATCCCAGTCCACTATATGTCACTCCACTGTGTGTCACTCCATTGTAAACCACTCCACTCTACACTACTACACTGGACGCAACTGCAATCTATGCCACTCCACTCTATGGCATTTCACTCTATCCCAGTCCACTATATGTCACTCCAGACTACCCCACTCCACTGTATTTTACTCCAGTATACGTTATTCCACTCTACGCCACTTCATTCTAAGCTATTCCACTGTATGCTATTTCACTGGTTGCCACTACACTCTATACACTACAACACTGTATGCCGCTTCAGTCTATGCCACTCCGCTCTACGCCACTCCATTCTATGCTATGCCATTGGATGCCGCTCCACTGTATGCTATTAACTTTACCCCACTCCAGTGTGTGCAACTCCAGTGTACACCACTCCGCTGTATGCCACTCCACAATATACTACTCCACTATGCGCTATTCCACTCTGAGCAAGTTCGCTATATACCACTCCATACTATGCTGTTCCCCTGTATGCCACTACATTCTACGAAAGTACAATGTGCGCTATTTCACTGCATTCCACTCCACTATACCCCACTCCATTGTATGTCACTCCAGTGTATGCCACTCCACACTGCACTACTCCATTCTATGCTATTCCATTGGACCCCAAACCACTCTATGCCACTACAGTCTATGCTATACCACTCTATGCTGTTCCACAGTATGACACTCCACCGTAGGCTACTGTTATATTTCATATAGGTACCCCGATATAGGTCTAGGTAACATCATAACCCTTCACCTACATTCTCTCCTATACTACATACATAACAGATTTGAAGGACTGACCTTTTACCCAGTTACAATACTACAAACAAGTACGTAGGGTTTTTCCCTGAACACTGGCCTCATAAATTATGCATGAGGATTCTTAGTTTCTTGGAATCACAGCAGGACCATCATCTCCTGCATAATAACTGTGTATAAAGTTAATTCCTAACGTCATCCTAAGTTCGGCACTGGCACAGCAAGGTAGAAACCCCTGGGGATACCTTAGGGTATATAAACACCACATCTTGCTGAGATAGAGAGAGGAGATCACGACTTCCATGCCGACACACTGACGCAAGACGCTGAGGTTCCTGCATGCAGATACTCCAGCTCGCAGTGGTCTGACATCCCTTGTGGGGTGTTCAGGTCGAGACCAGAACGGGGTCCCGCAGTCTCACATCCGGTAATGGGGTTGGCTTTATCCTAGAGGGATTCTTGGCTTTACACCTACTCACATGCTAGGTACACTTAGGTACAACTAGTTAGGGTGCATCGAAGGAGTGCACATTTTATTGCCACGTATTTTATATACTCGCCTATATTTATGATTTTAGCAAAATGGTAGAAACCTACCATCTGTTTACTTTCTTAGTGCTGCTACTCATTTATATATGCTACTGTCAACTGGTGATTTCAGTACACTTATTTTACGCTAGAATAACGACTGTTCAATAAATACTTATTGAAAACGTCCCAACCGTTTATTCTGTGTATCTCTCTGAGAACAAGTGAGCACAAGTGACTGAGCAAAAAGTAAGTTACTGTTTCAATCAATCAATCAATCAATCAGGGGTCTGTTAAAGCACGACCACTCACCCGTAAGGCTCTCAAGGCGCTAGGGGTGAGGGGGGGTTTGCAGGTTCCATTGCATCAAGGAGGGGGTCTGTCGAAGAGCCAGGTTTTGAGGTTTCTTGCGAAGATGGGGAGCGATGTTGTCTGTCTGAGGTGGAGCGGAAGGACGTTCCATGCTTTGGCCGCGAGGAAGGAGAAGGAGCGGCCTCCGGATCTGGTCTTTCTGGTGCGGGGGACCACGGCGTAGGAGAGCTGGGCTGATCGTAGGGTCCTTTGGGGTGCGTGGAATTTGAGTCGGCTGTTCAGGTATGCTGGTCCGGTGCCGTGGAGGGCCTTGTGTGCGTGGGTGAGCATCTTGAAGGTGATTCTCGCCTCGACGGGGAGCCAGTGGAGTGTGCGCAGGTGCTGGGAGATGTGGCAGTGTTTTGGCAGGTTGACCACGGTCCTGAGGGATCAGGGTTGTCATGTTCGATAGTTGCCAAGAACTATTCTCTCCTTGGTAAGAGGAGGTTATAGTGGCTGTAGGACTTGGCCTTTTTGGCTAAAGTTCCCTAAAACTTTTTGCTTTCCCCCTAGATCGTTTTCCTGACATAGAGTGCCAATTTAGATGCTTTGGGTACTTTGCCACTGCTGATCAGTGTCAAAGTACAGTAGTTCCCTGTGTAAAGTGTAATGGTAATTGGTTGGCCATAATTGGTATGTTTGCCTTACTAGTAGAGTCCCTAGTGATGTGCACTGTGTGTGCCAGGGCTAGTAATGCAAAGGGTGCGCGGAGAAGGGAACTCAGGCCTGCAGTGTAGGGCCTGCGCGCAGTTTGCTAAGTTAGCATGTTGTCCTGACAAGTACAACCACTTATCAGGCCTTACTTTCCCTTTTGCGTACACAGTGGGCACCCCTGTGGTAGGTCCCAGGTAACCCCTGGGCAGGGTGCAGTGTAAGTAAAAGGCAGGACATATACTGAGGTGTGTCTTATGTCCTGACAGTGAAAAACACTCCATTTCGTTTTTCACTGGTGAAAGGCCATTCTGCCCATAGGACAGAATGGAGGAGGCTGGGTATTGTGTTTGTTAGCCTAGTTTCCCATAAGTTTAAAATGGAGAGGTGAAGTTTGGTATGTATGAACTCACAGCGTCATAACCCATCTTTCTATGAAAGTGGTTTTGTCACTGTGTGCTCAGAAGCCGCTCTTTTAGAAAGTGGCTGAGTTTTGTGCTTTAGGCATTTCTGTGTGTCTCTGTTGAATGTGGATTGACTGTCTGGATCTGAGAGGGGAGGGGGTGAGATGGCCCCAGGCTGACCTGCAGCTGGAGAGTATGCGAGGAGAAGCCCCGGGAAGTGGAGAGGCCTGGGTTGCGGCTATAAAACAATTGACCCATCTCCTGCTGAGTGATTAAGGATCCAGACCCCCAGTATCAAAGGGAGAAAGGAGACACTGGGAGGGAGACACCCAGAACTGATTTAGGCAGGGGTCAGGGACCCCTGAGCACAACGAACTTCAAAGACATTTAGGGGTATATCTATGAGAGCTGAAACCCCTGAACGTTGGAATGAAACAGAAATGGATTGAGACTGAAAAGGCTTGGACCCATTCTGTGGTCAAGAGGAACCTCTGCTAAAGAAGGAGCAACTGAAGAGACTGCTGTGGAAAGACCAATCCTTGCTTTGTGATCTGGGGCTGGTCTGCAGTTTGCTGTTCTAACTAAGGGAGAGGCTGTTGGGACTGTGCTTGGAGGCGCTGGGTCCCCCTGCTTGAAGAAGACTGTGCTTTGTGCTGTGTCTTGTAACCCCAAGGGCCCGAGGTGAGCTGGCTCCCTGTTTGGAAACACAGGAACATAAAAGTTTCCGGAGAAGTTTCAAGCAACACGGTGGGCGCGTGTTGTGGCAGCTTGAGACCCTCAGAAGGTGTGACCTGTGATCTTGGACACACGGAGGAGGAGCGAGACTCGGATGCGCTGGGTGCGTGTTGCGGTGCACAGGAGGCGTTGGTGAAGAGCCCCTGGTGAACGCGTGCATCGACGGAGGAGTGAGTCTCGGACACGCAGGGTGCGTGTCATGGTGCAAAGGAGGCGTCAGTGAGGAGCGCCTGGTGAAGTGTGCACCGGAGGTGAAGTGAGACTCGGATGCGCAGGGTGCGTGTTGGGGTGCACCGCAGGTGCTGGTGAAGAGGGCCTGGTGAGCGGGTGCATTGGAGGTGAAGAGAGTCTCGGACGCGCTGGGTGCGTGTTGCGGTGCACTGGAGGCGTTGGTGAGGAGCGCCTGGTCAACGTGTGCATCGGAAGTGGAGTGAGTCTCGGACGTGCAGGGTGCATGTCGGGGTGCACCGAGGCGTTGGTGAAGAGCGCCTGGTGATCGAGTGCACCGGAGGAGAAGCGAGGCTCGGACATGGTGAGCGTGTTGAGGTGCGGCCGGAGGCATTGGTGAAGAGCGCCTGGATATCGGGGCACCGGAATTGGAGTAAGTCTCAGTGAAGCAGTGTGCGTGTTTTGGTGCAACCTGGGACTGTGGAGGTGATCGGCTGATCATCGTGTGCACCGGAAGAAAGTGAGTCTCTGCAGCGTGGTGTGCGTGTCTTGGTGCGAAATGAAACCGCAGGAAGGAGTGCCAGTTGAACGTGCACTCGGAGTTGACGTGAAGTCCCATCAGCGTTGTGTGTGTGGCTTCGTGCCAGAAGAGACCCGGAGGGTGCGGTGGTGAACGTGCACCCGGAGTAACGTAATCTCAGGGGCGTGGTGTATGTGTGCCCTGCGGCCGCCTGAGACCTTCCTAACAGTTGCGGCCCGGACCGGCAGCCCCGGAGGAGCTGAGCTGCCAGGCCGAGATGCTGAGGCCCATTGAGAAAGTTCTGCACGAAAGGCCTAGTTCATTGAAGGAGGAGAGGAGAGTGGGGTCGCGCCCCCCAGGTAACGTGGATCACTGCCTGGGCGGGGTGCGGGCTCGGAGGGACACTCTCTCGGCCTCTCCGTCCTTCTGAGGACGTGAGCCTTTGCTTCGGCTCAGATTGGGGCCCGTACTGACCAAGGAGTGGTGGTACTGGGGCCCGAGTGGGAAGCTGTACTTTATTTCATCGTGAATACGTGTGGGGGGCAACTGTTATTGAAGAGGCTGACTGTCGTAATACACATTGCCAATATTGCTGCTAACGAACTGCCGGACTGTCTTATGACGCCTGACATTATTTCAGCCTAACGAAGTACACGATTGTAGCTCTACGCATTGCATTATTTCTCCCTTGCAAAGTACAGGATTGTAGCGGCCCGCATTGCATTATTTTGTCATTGCAACGTACATGATTGTAGCTACGCATTGCATTATTCCTTAATTGCAAAGTACATGATTGTGGCGGCGCGCATTGCATTGTTTCTTCATTGCAAAGTACGTGATTGGGGTGTGACGCATTGCATTATTCCTTCATTGTGCAGTACATGATTGTAGCGGTACGCATTGCATAATTTCTCCCATTGCAGGTACCGGAGTGTATCATTACGCATTGTATTATTTCTCCTGTGCCCGGCACAGGATTGTATCGTTACGCAGAGCACTATTGTTTGTCCATTGCAACGTGTGTGATTCTAGCATTACGACCAGCATAGCGTTTGGAAAGCAGTGGTTGGGATTTGAACCTACCAGCCAGCCGGAACGAATATTACCCTTTATTATATGTTGGCTTTTGTAACGTGTGGTCTGATCATATATCTTTCTATATAAAGTTTATACTCGTTTTATCAAACTCGTGTCAAGTCCATTTGTGGTGTCACCAGGGGGTTGCTGTGGGCGTGGTTGCACACACTGTACACTCGTGCCTTGGAGATTGGCCTGGCTGCTCGTGCCAAGCTACTAAGGGGGTGAGCAGGGCTATCTCAAACGGTGTCCTTACTTGGCCTAACATTGACTGGGGAGTCCCGGGTCACGAATTTGTGACAGTGACGCGCGACTGGGACTCCGGCTTCCAACAGTGGCATTGCGAGCTAGCTGGTACACAGGCCAACATACCCGGTGGGGGTGTCTGGAATCAGTCTGGACACCAGTCCCGCAGTGTATGTTGTCTAAACACGCAGATCCTATATAGGTCTTATTGGAACTACACGACATGGCGCCGCCAACGTTGGTATTGGCACTTATTTAACAGTCAAATCTGAGTAGTTCAGTTGTGCTATTCTCAGGGACTCCTATTCACATTTCCCCAGAGACGTCTGGAGTGGGAGGGAACAAATCCACCACAGCTGAGTAGGAAAATTCCTATGTATTAGCTGTTGGTTTAAACAAGCTTGAAGGATACAGTGTTCCTAATTGTGCATAACACCTTATCTCAGTTCCCTTGAAACACTCTCTTTTCTAAAAATAATGACCGAACAGGGAGACGTAGATGTAGGGAATGCACTAAGTTTCACAGCCGAAGAAGACGATGCAGATGCAATATACATTGCAGATAATGTTAGAAATGCTGTCACCTTAAAACTAGTAGCATATGGTGTTACAATTAGGGGTGGGCAAGTGACTTTCGTGATTGAGGCACACGAATCACATAGAACAGAGGTATTCTATTTATGGATTAAATTCCCGCAGGCAAATGCACAAACAAAAACATTTCACTACTATGTAGAAGATGTAATACCAAATGAGTATATTCCATATGAGGACATTGAAATTCCACCCACTTACGAAGAACACCTCTACTGGTTTAAAGGCGCCCTCCCCCATACAAGAAATAGAGTAAGACTCAGTCCGCTCGGAAGAGACGGAGCAACATGGCCAGTTTTAGTGGCATACACACCACATCCTGACATTGACACAATGCCAGGAGGAGACTTACTTGTACAGCATAAAGAATTAATAAGACTTTACAGAAATATGACACAGTTTGTGTTGAGAACAATCACACCTCAGCCCGCACCGGCTACACAACCAGGACCAGTCCAAGCTCCAACAACAAAAATTACACCACAGACACTGCACGCAGTAATGGGTAAAATGCCCACAAAACGTGAACAAATGCCCTTCTGGATAGCATAGAAAATTACACAACTGGAGGCGGTGTTTCCACACACTGGTCCTAAGGAAAAGCATAGAATACTTACTATTTGATTGCCAATGGGGATAGCTCCCTCTATAGAGGATTGTGCCTCTTGGGGCACAGTCTTCGATGCAATATATACCAGGACTCATGGTATCCCTTCTTTAGCGGTAATACCAGATGTATTAAGACAAATACAGAATGAGTATGGAGCAGAGCCTGCTCTAAACTTGGCGAAGAAGTTGTTAAATAACTTTGCCCAGGTATCTGCGATAATATTGGCAAATATTCAAGGAGAAGCAGCATCAGTGGCAATACGCCACCGCCTGAGAGAGTACACTCCATTACAACAGGAGACAGAACTACCTAAAATAATTGAAACTGCTTATGCAGAGTTAAGTAGAGACAGTCTGGGAGCTAGACCTGTAAAACCCCAACTAATGGGGAGTTCAGATAAAGAACAGGCAAAGCAAACACCAGTTTCTTCAAAGAAGAAATGGGACAATAATAAACAACAAAAGAACAGATCTCACTCCAGGGGAAGGTCACCTCAGCAGGAGCCCCTAGAAAGGAGATATAATCTTAGGAATAGAGATAACATTAAAAAACCTGACAGGTATCAGGATACTGATACTCGTTCCTCTCGTTCCTTTCAGGGTCCATCAAAAAACTCAGAGAGAAAAGGACGGTCAGAACAAAGACAAGAAGAGCGTACAAAGTCCAGAGACAAGCAAAGCACTTCAGTCTTCGCTTCAAAGAAAGAAGAAAAACCCAAAACAAAACCTCAATTTAAAAAGAAGAAGGTAGCAGGTCTCAAAGTTAGACATGCCCAGAATTCTGATGACTCAGCTACTGAACGGGGAATGGGCTCTGATGATGCTAGACAGCGCGGCAGAGGTAATAATAGCTCACCGGAACCTGATGGAATTTCTGGTGACAGCAGAGTTGAGTGAGTATATCACGGTGGAAACACCTGATACTAGGGTGAGTGTCCCACACAAGTTACATGAAATAACACTCCAAATGGAGGGGGACAAGCCGAAGACAAGTTAAGGGTCTCTTTTGGGAGAACCTGACTTCAGGCTATGATATCCTATTAGCGGAAAAAGATTGGCCGCCTACTATTGTTATGGAATGCCCAAAGGGGGAAACTGTAATTTTTCCGGCTTTCTCCGACCTAGTCCTCGCACACCTAAGACACACATATGCACAGGAGTGGGCAGTAGCCCTTGCTCCAGCATTATACCACAACCACGTAGGGTGGGATGAAGCGTCACTCCACCACGTAATTCCAATAAAAACAAACCCAACTCCACAAAGACAGTATCCCATAAAACAGAAAGCTAAAAAACAGGTCAGGGAGATCTTAGATCAACTTGAATACCAAGGTGTAATTGAACCATGCACCTCATCAATGAATAACCCTTTGTTTCCTGTAATAAAACCCGACAATTCACATCGTCTAGTTTTAGACTATAGACACCTGAACTCATGCACAAAAATATTTGCGGTTCAGAATGCACACAGTGCCGCATTAATGAATGTCATTGTGCGGAAAAAATACAAAACAACATTAGATATCTCAAATGGATTTTTGCTGCCAAAACATAGCGCCTGAAAGCAGATATTTGACAGCCTTCTCAGCGCTAGGGTCCCAGCGTCAATTTTGTCAACTCCCCCAAGGGCATAAGAATAGCCCGGGGTTATTCTCAAGGAGGGTAACAGAGTTACTACAGAATTTGGATGAAGAAGCATTATCCTATGTAGATGATATTTATCTGACAGATGATGACTTAGGGCAACACTTCACCAGGGTGAGCACCATAATTTTGGGTTTCGCCTTTGAGGGCTATAAATTTAACTTCAAAAAATCAAAAATAGCCCACCTCAATGTCCTATTTTTGGGATATGAGCTTTCAAGTGAAGGCAAAAGCCTGGCAGCCCACTTTTTAGAAAAGTGCGCACTGCTACAACCTCCAAAATCATTAAAAAACTTACAGTCCATACTGGGATTTTTTTATTTTGGCAGAACATACATTTTGGATTACGCAGAGAGAGTAAAACCTTTCTACGACCTAATAAGACCTGACTTTTCAGTTAGACAATGGACACAGGAACACACGAATATCCTTCGTTCCCTACAAGCTGATATGATATCATCAAAACACTTACAGACACGCGTAAATGTACGCAACCTGGTGATCCGCATAGTTGCAGGTCAATCTGGGTACACTTACTTAACCTTTGATGAAGGTGAAACAGTACCAATTGCATACAAATCGCATTTGTACACCAACGCTGAAACGCGTTTTGCTCCTACAGAAAAAATTCTGACAGCAGTACAGATTGCTGTAGTGAGAGAAAGAGCACTAGCTCAAGGGAAACGAATAATTGTCGTGACCCCGGTACCGGCCTTAGAGTCTGCCACAAAGGCAAGCGTCCCAAATGCAAAAGCGTTACATCCAAGATGGATGCAATGGGCTAATTCTCTCACTGCAACAGATGTCGAATACAGATATGACCCTAGTTTAAAAACACAAGCATTCCTGCAATATGAACAAGAATATCCTCTACCAAATGAAATAATGCCTCTAGATCGTTACGAATACATTATTTATACTGACGGATCTGCTCTACCGACCATAGGGAGTAAGCAACAATACAGTGCAGCATGCGCTATTATAAAAGGTAGAATGCAGGACGACAAGTTCGTTCCAAGCTGTACAAAAACGCAGTCTCTAGGAGACTGCATGGCTCAGTTAGCAGAATTAAAAGCACTACTACTGGTCCTGATAAATACGGATCCTGAATTCCCCACACTAATAGTGTGTGATTCCTTTTATTGTGTCCAGTCGTACAACAAATATCTCCACTATTGGGGACAGAATGGTTACAGAGATGAAAAAGGTGGCACAATTAAACATAGGAAACTATGGGAACAGGTAGCAGAGTTGAAGAACGAACTACCAAGGGCTCATGTGATACACACACTATCAACGTGATGGCGTTCACAGTAAAGGGAATTCATTGCTGATGAAGCCGCGAAGGGGGCAGTACGCACTGCGTCCGTAGCTGCAATCACCCATTCAAAAACGAGGGTAGACAGTAGCACAATGGTAGCTGTGATTGCTTCACGCAACAACAGTAAAGTACTACCTAAAGGTTTTCCACTCAAGTACTCCTACAAGTTAGATGCAAACAATGTTCCATTTGCTCAGATTCCTGTAGTGGGGGATAGAGTAATACCAAACATGGATCGCAGGTTAAGTTTAATCTTGGCTGCACATGAGGGTCTGGGTTCTGCGCACGTCGGAGTTATGGCAACAGTTTCTTTACTGAAACAACGCTATTGGTGGCCAGTGTTAACAAAGCAGACCAAAGACTTCGTCTTAAAGTGCGATATCTGTCAACAGATAAAAGGGTCCACCGTAGCTTGCCCAGCACAGACACCATTGTTAATATCAGACAGACCGCTCGCATGCACTTACCTGGACCACTGCGGCCCCTTACAATCTGACGGGGCTTACAAGTATATCATGGTTGCATCGGATTCCTGTTCAAGATTCTTAAGGGTATGGCCTCAGCGCTCGGCTGACGCCCGAACTGTTATAAAAGATTTGCGAGTCTTTATAGGCACATACGCAGTTGGCACATTACATTCTGACCTTGGCCCCGCGTTCAGCTCTAGGGCTTACAAGGAAGCCATGGGAGGTTTGGGTGTAGCATTGCGGTACTCCTCGCCGTACCATCCTGAGGGAAATTCGGTTGTGGAGAGGAAAAACCAGGACTTAAAGCAATCTTTAACAGCTAGGGTATTAGGCTCGGGTGGTAGTTGGGACAATCACCTATTTGGGGTCCAGCGGGCCCTTAATAACCAGCCAAGAATCTCTCTGGAAGGTGCAACTCCTTACGAGGTCCTGTTTGGGACAAGAATGTGGGTACCTGATCTCGATTGTGAAGGCACAGTGATGGATGAAAAACCGTTTGACATCAATAAACGTTTGGCTGTTTTACAGGATCTGAATGAATCCAGAGCCTCCTTAAGTAACGCCGAGACAAAGTAAACCGCCACTGGGGAAGTCAAGTCAGCCACGGCAAGACCTGCCTGGATCCCTAAAGTTGGGGATCTGGTCAGAGAAAAGATTGTGGACAAGAAAGAATTCGGGTAATCCTATCGAAAGCCTGTACCTGTCCTGGCCGTTGAAGGATCAAGAACTGTACTACTACTGCCTCTTGCCGGAAAAGAAAAGAGATTCGTCTCAATCGATCTGATCAAACTGCACTATGTGGCCGATACTAAATAGTAGGCCTCGTGGGCTCCTGAGTACCTGACGTCCTCCTCTCGCTACAATACAGGAAGTTCAAACAGAAAGACTCATAACATTTGAAGAGCCACCTTTACAAAGCAACGGAATCAATAACAAAGCAATGGAACTAGTTCCCCTTGACACAAACTCTCAAAATCAAAGTGAAAGACAAATTTCAATTCAAGCTAATAAAGATATCTATGTCAACATGCCTCAACAAGAGTAATCCACAAGTTCAACAAAACCTGCGGAGCTGCCAAAGATAGATCGAACTGCATCTGGCTATTTCATCGTCTTCGATACCTTCTCATTGGATCCAAGTGAACCTGAAACGACGCCAGCCCAAATTTCTTGCAAACAACGGATAAAAAACTTTTTTAACATTCTTAGGAAAACTTATTTAGTATCACCTTGGCTAGAACTTTGGATAATCACCGGTATCTTATTTTTTCTTTTCTGGTTAGGATTAGTAATAACTTTCCACTTGCTCATCAATGGAATTATCTTCAACAGAGCTCTGCAACGTCAAAAGTAAACTTAATTTTAAAACCTCATGTTTCATCTCATCCGGATGGTATAGTGTGGGACAAAGTAAATTTTGATATATTTGGACCGACCGAGCTTTTAAAAATTCCACATTTGTTTAAAATTTCATTGAACGATATCATTACCTCCAGTACATTTTCTGATGATTGGGATTTTGAAACTGTTAATAACTTATTGTCTGATTTAGAACAATCTGCTGCATTTTCTAGCACTGAGATGTTAGAGGATAGATCAGATTTTGACAAAATGTATTGTTACCAACATTATGGTCATCATTTCTTGCATAAATCTAGCTAACCGAGAAATGTTTTTACTTACCACCAGTCGGAACATTGCCCTACACCACCGAAAAGTAGTTCAAAAACATTTGCATAGAAATTCTCATATTTTTCAGGGTTTAACACTTCTGACTCGACCTCGTACTACTATAAGGTTGCACCAATATCTGCACAGAAAAATATGTTAACAAACACCAAACAGATTTACTCTGCTTCCTTTATCACCCAGCTGTCTGAACAGGGTTTTGACTTATGGTTGGACACTGTAGACTTAAAATCAATCTGGGGTTCTAGGGACTGGCAAGTCCAGGGGACAGAAGCACTGTTTAGAGCATGCCTCATTTTCCTGAATGTCACTGTGCAACAGACTTCCTGTCTTGGAATAGCCAAGAATAAGGACTTGAACACGCCTCAAATTCCAACACCTTTAAAAACTGAGGGGAATTTTACATCAGAAAGAGGGGCTAAGTTGGATAACATACTGCAATATAATAGATCAGACCCCAATTAGAAGGGATGGTTGGTTTGGCCTACTGACACAAACAGATGTCAGGAAAGATTCAGGTGTACCACCGAAGGGTTTAGTATCCATAGACCAGACCCACATTATGTACATAGAGAACATCCGGGGGTAGGGACATCATACAGTGTTGGGAAGTTGTGCCTTGATTGGCTAAAGACCTCCACACTACCCCAGGTGAAGCAACACTTGTCCTTACTCTCAGGGGATGTGGACCTACAGGATTTTTTATGAGGTCTCAGGAAACCACGTCAGAAGCGCTTTTTGTATGCTGTCTATAACGAACTCTGGAAAATCTCTCAACAAGAAGAAGCAGAGATATTAAGAGAAATAGATAGAGTTAACCTAGAAAAGGCATTTGCCGTAGTTGACAATGTTATGATTACATTAACATCCAGGATATATTCACTGGGCAACATTGTATCTTCTGCTATCGATGTAATAGAACAGGATTTGTCCATATTGCAACACGGGCAGTCGCAGTTACGTTCTATTATACTGTTAAGCTGGACGCTGCAGTCATTGTGCGCAGGTTACGGGCCTTAGCGTTTTATTAACATTACGTCCTTATTTTCTGCATACAATCTAACAGAAAAACAGATGAAAATGGCACAGAGAGGAGCAAAATATACAATGCTGCGTATTGAGAAACTGGATAGGTTACCCTTTACTGTGGCAGAGTCACCGTCCACAGAATGGTTAGTCCACAGCCATATAACATTACCGGTCGCAACTTTCCACTTTCAATATTGCCTAGAACAACAATAGGCAGGCAGATATGAAAAGATGGGTAAGGAATTCATCAGGAATCCTGGGATTTACCATACAGATTTCGATGCAGAAGTGGGGATCTGGAAGTGTTTCTAAGCGGAACTAACTGCGAAAACGCTTTAAGTGGATCTCTCATATGTCAGGATATTATGCTACACGGAGCTTGTAATGGGTCTGTGGTGAACTTGTCCTGTCACTTGAGGGGTACCCCGGCAGCTGTGATTAATCCGGTTTTCAGGCTTCTCTCGAATGGGAGTTACTTGATGCTGAATGATCAAGGTTGTTGTGGGATGCTTCCGGGCATCGCATATCTAGTCACCGTGAGCTCCAGGGTTACTTGCTGTATGCAAGTATTGTTTCCACCGACACACACAGTCAGGGAGGCGCCGTTATGGCCTTCGCTAAATGTTTACTTTATACGGTTTGATACTCTGAGCAGAATTAAAGCCATGCATTTACAACGAACCGTGCCCTTAACCTCCGCTTGGGAGACTTTTGATCTCCAGATCGCAAGGTCCTCGGCTGAGATACAGGCACTTATACTTACAAACTGCCCTTTCCATTTCACAGAAATGGTAAGTCGCATCTTTAACATGTCCGATACGACGGGTATTGTACACCTATTTAAGACCATAGGTTCCGGACTGTTAAGCACCTTTCAGATGGTCCTCGGAGGAATACCAAACTTTATACACTCCGTCTTTGGAAGCATCTTTGGAGGGCTTCCGCTGATCCTGTTTCTAATAGCAGGAATCCTGATTGTTACCTTTCTGCTACGCAATAGACGTCCCAGCCACCAAGGAAGTAGCAACAGCTCTCCTGGAGCGCAAATACCGTGATCGCATGGTACAACATTTGGGCACACCTCGCCTACGAGAACTGAGTGTCTCTTGGTGCCTGTCATTTAGACCAGTCTGGATGGACTGTGTCCTACCTGTTCTCTGATGCCTGTTCTGCGGAGAAGAATGCATGTTGGACCTCTGTCTGACACTTCCATCTACTGGGCCACCGGACGTTGATGCTTTACTGGACTCAATAACGGCCCATGTTCTGCAGTGTCCTCAGCGCATTCCCATGTTGTTGGCAGCATTCTTAGAGCCACCACAGGTAGTTTTTGCTCCTGTTGGTATGGCCACCGGCTCCTCCAACACTCAGGCCTTGGATGTGGCACACACTGCCCTGGCACCTGCTGCGGGCAGTACGGAAGATCATCTGTGCTCAATTGACATTCTTTGTGAGGTGTTACAGGGATCGTCAGCTGCGTATGCAGACAGCAGCAATGTTGTGTCTACCAGCAAGGACACATAAACATTTGGCATGTCGCACGCTGGGAAGATTTGGCTTTTTAATTTTTTTTGAAATTCTAAACTGAACTCTTTTGACCTGCATGGCTTTCAAATGCTTGTAGTTGTTCGGACTATATAAACAGACACTTTTTAGAGCCACTACTTGAGTGATTTTTGTAGAACACTTTTTTTAGAGGGTTTTTTAAGGCTTTTTATCTTCTCTTAACAATATTTTTATTAATTGTTGCGTACAAACCTCTAGACACCTTGGTAATACACTAGAATTTAGTAATGTTGTCCAGTCGGATGAGGAGTGGGTGTTATATTTCATATAGGTACCCCGATATAGTTCTAGGTAACATCATAACCCTTCACCTACATTCTCTCCTATACTACATACATAACGGATTTGAAGGACTGACCTTTTACCCAGTTACAATACTACACACAAGTACGTAGGGTTTTTCCCTGGACACTGGCCTCATAAATTATGCATGAGGATTCTTAGTTTCTTGGAATCACAGCAGGACCATCATCTCCTGCATAATAACTGTGTATAAAGTTCATTCCTGACGTCATCCTAAGTTCGACACTGGCACAGCAAGGTAGAACCCCCTGGGGATACCTTAGGGTATATAAATACCACATCTTGCTGAGATAGAGAGAGGAGATCACGACTTCCATGCCGACACACTGACGCAAGACGCTGAGGTTCCTGCATGCAGATACCCCAGCTCGCAGTGGTCTGACATCCCTTGCGGGGTGTTCAGCTCGAGACCAGAACGGGGTCCCGCAGACTCACATCAGGTAATGGAGTTGGCTTTATCCTAGATGGATTCTTGGCTTTACACCTACTCACATGCTAGGTACACTTAGGTACAACTAGTTAGGGTGCATCGTAGGAGTACGCATTTTATTGCCATGTATTTGATATACTCGCCTATATTTATGATTTTAGCAAAGTTGTAGAAACCTACCATCTGTTTACTTTCTTGGTGCTGCTACTCATTTATATATGCTGCTGTCTACTGGTGATTTCAGTACACTTATTTTACGCTAGAATAACGACTGTTCAATAAATACTTATTGAAAACGTCCCAACCATTTATTCTGTGTATTTCTCTGATAACAAGTGAGCACGAGTGACTGAGCGAAAAGTAAGTTACTGTTTCCACGGTCCTGAGGGATCAGGGTTGTCATGTTCAATAGCTGCCAAGAACTATTCTCTCCTTGGTAAGAGGAGGTTATAGTGGCATTGTGAGCTAGCTGGTACACAGGCCAACATACCCGGTGGGGGTGTCTGGAATCAGTCTGGACACCAGTCCCGCAGTGTATGTTGTCTAAACGCGCAGATCCTATATAGGTCTTATAGGAACTACACGACAATACCCCACTGCACAAAACACTCCACTTTATGCCACTCCACTCCACTCTACGACACTGTATTTTATGCTGTTCCACTGGAAACCACTTCACTGTATGCCATGCCATTGTATGCTATTATACAGTACCCCTACTCCACTGTACATCACTCCAGCCTACACCACTCCACTTTTTGCCATTCTACTCTATGCTACTCCACTACACGCTATTCCACTGTACCCCATTCGACTGTACGCAACTCCACTCTAAGCTATTACACTGTATGCCATACCACTATACTCTACAACACTGAACTCTATGCTATTTCACTGTATGCCACTCCCCTGTACGCTACTCTACTGTACGCCACTCCAGTGTATGCCACTCCACTCTACGCTACTCCATTCTATGCTAGGCTATTGAACACCACTACTCTGTATGCCACTCCACTGTATGCTATTCCACTCCACCACACTACACTCAACTCCACGCTTATCCACTGTACACTATTCCACTGTAAGCTCCTACAATGTACTACACTCTAACCTATTCCACTGTACGCCTCTCCACTCTACGCTATTGCACTTTATGGAACTCCACTCTTTGCCACTCTACTGTATGATATTCCACACTACCCCCCTCCACTATACGTCGCTACAGTCTACTCCACTGTATGCTATTACACTCTACCCAACTCCACTTTATGCCACTCCAGACTAAACCACTCCGCTGTATGCCACTCGACTGTACACTACTCTACTATACCACTGTATGCTACTCCACTTTAAGTCACTACACTGTACGCTATTCCTCTGTATGTCACTCCACTCTATGACACCCCACTGTACGCAATTCCACTATATGTCACTCTACTGTACGCTACTTCACTCTGCACCACTACAGTATACACCACTCCACTTTATTCCACTCCATTCTACACTATACCATTGCAAACCACTCCACTGTACGCTAGTTCACTGAATACAATTACACTCTATCCCACCACAGTGTACTCCAACCCTCTACACCACTCCACTGTACGCCACACCACTATACACTACTCTACTATATGCTATTCTATTTACATCACTCCACTGCTTGTCAATTCCCTCTAAGCTATTCCACTGTGTGCCACTCATATGCCACTTCACTGTATGCTACTCCACTATACGCTCTACCACTCTACGCTACTCAACTCTATGCCACTGCACTGCACGCTATTCCACTGTATGCTATTCCACTGTTTGTCACTCCACTGTACCACATTCCACTCTACTCCACTCCACTCTACTCTATTGTGTGACACTATACTCTACGATAGTACACTTTGGGACACTCTATTCTACTGTAGTGTGCCACACTCTACTTATTAACACTCCACTCAACGACAATAAACCCTATGATTTTACCCAAAATGTTATTAAAAATAAAACAAAACATTGAAATTAAATGGGAAAGAAACAAAGGTGAAACCTTTGTTATACTTAGGAAAACTTTATTTATTCTTCCTATACAAACCAAACTTAAAATACCACCTTTAAATTCATATAACTTTATTCTTTAGCTACAAACAAATGTTAAAGTACACATAAAGGTAAATTTCTAAATGTATTCCTTTAGTTTATAACACCTTCAAATTATTGTAACACGCATCACTGCCATGCACTGGGTTCTCACAAAAAGTATGGTTTGTGATGTGAGAACTGTTCTTCTAAATACTATTATTTTACATGGTATAACTGGGATAATATAATAGAATATAAGCATGTTAACCCATCGGGGAGTTTAGACACGTTGTAGACAGTTAAGACAGCAATCCAGCTTACTCTACTACATACGCATAGAGAACCCTGAACTGTTAACCACAGGTGTCATCCCACTCCTTGCACCTGCCTCCCCGTAGAGACCCATACCTGCTTGCTGTCAACGGTCCTGTCCTCTTCCAATCTTTCCATCCCCTCCAATAGGCTTCTCCTCCCCAGTCGCTCATGCACCCACCTACCACTGTGTGCAAGGGATTGTCTGCCCCTTGTCAGTGAGGTCTCTAAGCGTGACTCATCTTTCCCCACGCATGCCATCATGGCATCCCGACCCCTCACTATTGTTTCCCTCAATGTCAATGCACTGACCAACTATGTTAAACGTAAGAAATACTGTCCTACCTGGCCTCACAATGGGCAGACATTGCCCTTATTAAAGAAATGCACCCATCCCTTAAGCAGGCTGACAAATTTAAGAGGGATTGGGTAGGGAAGATAATATTTGGTTGCAAATCATCTGATGCCCTTCCCACGCCACCACCTTATATATTCTCCCAGACATCCTGGAAATGTGGCGTTGCCATCCTTATAAAAAAAAGCCTTGCCTTGTATGGTGCTCCAAACTTGGACAGACGATGATGGCCACTATGCCCTTACGAAGCTTAGAATCAGCTCTAAGATACTCTGTGTTGCCTCCATTTCTGACCCCACGTGTCCCAAAATTTTCATTTCTATCTCATCTTCACAGGCTGTTGACTGAGCTTGCGGCCTCCTGCATCTTGACTGGCGGGACTGGAATTTAGAGTCAGATGCAATACTCGATTGGACAGACCCTACAGATAAATCTAATGAGGCAGATAGGGCCCTCTTACGTGACTGTGGCTTTTTCAATATCTGCCGTCTTTTGCTACCAATGGTTACGGAGTATTATTTTTTTCTGCAGCCCACGGCATGCAATCCTGCTTGAATTACTTCCTTGTCTCCCACCTGAGCTCACCAACCATCCAAGACTGTACCATCCTTGAGAGGTCATTATCGGACCATGTCCCAATCCAACTGACCATCGACTATAACATGCATACTCCAGTGCACAAGCCCTGATGCTTTAATGTGGTGCTATATCAATCCCCTCAGGAGAAAACAGAGGTTAGATTCCCACATGGCTTAGGGGGTTAGCCAAAAGTATCAAATCCTTTATCTTGGGAGACATGAGACCTCATCTGTCCTCTCTAAACTGATGGCACAGAAACAATAAGGTGGCCTAGGGGCACCTTGCATGGAACATTACTACAATGCCTTACAGCAAGCCCATAAGGCACACATGGACCCGAAGTCCCCTGACCTCCTCTTGTGGGTCTGGCTGGAACACGCCATGACTCACAGTGGCCCTGGGCTGGACATCCTTTACCAACATAAAACACCTACTACACTGTCTTATAATATTATAGTGCAAAAAATGGTGAGGGTCTGAAATCATGCCCATAAAATATTAATATTCCTGACTGACTACATCTCAAAGCTCCGCTCTGCAATAATGCAGACATCTGAATGGGGGGGGGGGGGGCGGGGAAGCTGCCCACTATTGTGGTAAGACTGGGAAACAGTAGAGATTTGGGCTATCTATCCAAGACAGTGAGTTGAAATCCTTTGCCTCCCTATGGACAGACGTTCGACTACCCCCATCTCAGCTGTGGTGCTACACACAACTCCGACACTGCCTCTACAGTATATTGGGGCCAAGACCATGTAATATCCCTGTTTCATTCAAACAGCAATACTTGACAACCAGGGGTACCTATAAAGGGGTCATTTCGGGACTCTATGACTTACTAATTCAACATCTCCACTTCTGCCCCCTACTGTCCCACCTCCGCACATATAGGCAGATCACTTTACAGGTGCACTATACAGATGACGACTGAAAAGAGGTGATAGCAAACCTGTACAGGGGGATACGGGAGGCACGGATGAAGTTCTGCCTCTTCAAAAAAATACAGAACTGGTATTGTACCCCTCAGCAACTTGTGACTTCTGGCCTATTTTACCACAGATGCTGCTGGAGATGTGCACAACTGGACTGCGACATCACACACATCTTGTATGACTGACTGAACATAACGTGTCTCTGGACCCATATAGGAGACACCCTTGGCCTTGTTCTTGATCTCCCCCACCCGTTTATGAAACCACTGGCCATGTTACATGACACCTGTGATCTACCTGACCTCTCAACCTATAATCGACGACTGCTAGCAACAGCCCTAACTAGAATAAAGCTTTGCATCCTGCACCATTGGTGATTGCCTTACTCGCCCACACATGACGAGTGGCTAGCCGAAATGTATAAAATGACATCATACGAAAGAGTTGTTTATCAACTCCAGGATAAAGGAGAAATATTTGAAACCATGTGGTCCCCTCTCTAAGACTGGAGAGTGACACATCATAGTGTAAAGATACGAAAAAATGAGAGCCCAACAATACAACACCCCAAACTAAACATATGAACTGACTCGCAGGCTGAACATGAGTCTGCACTTTGCATCCTACTTTTATCGCAGAGGCTTCTTGCTACCCCCTACTCCATGTGGGAAACACTGACCCCCCATCACCTGCCCTTTACTAACTCCCACATTCCCCTACTTAATCCAAACTACTAGATGGACATTACTAAAGGGATGTGGACCCCTCCGGCTAAGTTCCGATCACTGTACTGCAACATCGTGACCCTCCTTTCTCTTTCATTATTGTTTGAATTGTACTTTCTGGCTTTCCTTTCTGACTTTATTTGCATCATATGTAAGGTTCAAGAAGAATACACTGCAAGAACTCTGGGGCATATTATCAAGGGCAGTATCGCCACTTTAGCGGCACTTTTTGCCGATAAAGCGGCGATATTTTTATCGCCCTATTAGCAAGCTGTCGCTAACAGCTGTTAGCGACAGCTTAATGGCGATAGCGGCCGTTTTGTTGCCGCTTTGCATGTCAGCGATAATTATCGCTAATGACATGCAAAGTAGGCGTTCCCAACTAAAAGCAACTGCAAACAGTCGCAAACACAACTTCCCCCTATTATCAATGCACACGAAGCGATAAAAAAAGTTGCGCTAACCGCGATTATCGCTGGAATTTAACACCTGATAAAAACTTGACTTAACCATCTTGTCAATGGGAGGTGGATTGTAAGGTTAAGTCCTCACCTGCCTATTAGCAAGCTTTTCATTAGCACAGTGAATTTATTGCTGGATTTCTCGCGCTATTGCTGGATTTTGCCGCTATCGCTGGATTTTTCATCGCCTTGGAGATAAGCGTTGATAATAACGCGTTATCTCCGCGATGAAATCCAGCGATAGCCGGCGATAAAAAACAGCGCTAAGCGCGCTTTGCAATAATTATCGCAAATCCTTGGTAATATGCCCCCTGTTTTATGTATCATATTTTCTATATCATCTCAAACTGGTGAGATGTAATCTTTCTTCTCTTTTCCGCATTTGTGTGTTTCTGGCATATTTTCCAATAAAAAAGTTCCAAAATAAAAAAAGGATATACGGAGTGCATGGAGAAGGTGTGAGTCATAGTTGTAGTAGTATGGCTACTGAGCAGAATACATTGTGTATGGAGGTGCGTGAGTTAAAATAATTTGAAGGTGTTGCGTAAATTAAAAAATTAAAAGTATAAGAATAAGTTTAGAAATTTACATTTTTGTGAACTTTAACTTTTGTTTGTAGCTAAATAATAAATAAAGTTATATAAATTTATATACATTTAATTTATACATTTAATGTATAACCATAACAGAAGTATTGCTAATGCTTGTGTATTTTAAGTTTGGTTTGTAGAGGAAGGATAAATACAGTTTTCCTAACTATGGCAAAGGTTTAAACTTTGTTTTTTTCATGGTGTGGGTGTGGTTGTGGGGTGTGTGTGTGTGTGTGTGTGCGTGTGTGTGCATGTGTGTGTGCATGTACATAATGAAGAAACAAAGTTAGAAAAACTTTATTTATTATTCTTTATATACAAACCCAATTTAAAATAATCAAATAATAAAAATTATAAAGTTATTGTTATAGCTTAAATTTCTAATTTGCGCACCAGTTAGAGTTTACATTTATAATTTATGCACCACCTTCCATTTACTATACGTCGTGCATTTCCGTACCCATTCTTCTTGCATCAATCGCCACACTGCATTAACTATAATTCGCCACTCTACCATGCACTGTATTCTAGGAAATGATGTGATTTCAGATGTCATAAGTCTTCTTATGACTCCTATGATTTGACATGCTATAAGTTATATATTATGCAAAGGTATAACCAGAGCATGGATAAATGGCAAGTTATAGTTAATGTACTGTGGCGATTGATGCAAGAAGAATGTGTATGGAGGTGGGCGAAGAAAGTTATGGCCCACCGCTATGGAGTGCAGTTTGGATACACAAAGCGGATTGGGCCAAGTCTCCACTTACCTTTTGACTTGAAATAAATTTTGAATTAAAATGTCTGTGAAGGTAAAGTTCAGTAGGGCAAGGCAGCCGGTGGTATCTGAAGAGGCGCCATTGTCGTCAGGGAGCCCCTGGATGGAGTTGCAGCGAAGATTTCCATGTTCGGATTTAATCTCTTTTATGGAAGTCAAAAATCTCCAGTGGGATGAAGCTGTAGGCTGTAGCTGACCATGGCTCCATGTGGTTGAATAACCCTTCTGTGAGGAGCCTCTGAACAGTATTTGCTGATGTGGAGAAGAATGTAGCAGCAAAGCCAGGTTGACTGGCGATGTACCTTGGCAAGTCGGCAAGCAGGTAGGTCTCGGTCTCCTCTCTGTTTTCAGAGCACTTTTTGACAACAAATTTTCTAAATCTCAAGTTATGGATTTGGGCACTCTGGACACATTTAGCACCACTTCCAAGGGTCCAGGGCTGGAGGCGTACCACGTGAAGGGTCAGGACTCACTCGCCAGCCAACTAGGCCTTGGAGTCACTCTGGAAGTCCAAGGTTCGAGCAGGCAGGATGGTCTCAAGCATCTGCGCAATGCTCTGAGGGCACAGGGCAGGCTTCAGGCAGCAGGGCAGTCCTCTTGGTGCAGCAGAGTAGTCTTCTGAAGTACACAGCATGCCCAGGCAGCAGGGCAGTCCTCTGAGTGACCTTTCGCAGGTCCAAAAGTGAACTGAAGAGTGGGCCTCAGAGCCTTATTTTTATGCCTTGTGCCCCTTTTGAAGAAGAAGAAACTTCTGGAGTTTCTCTCCCACAGAAGTGTCAGGAATTTCTAGCCTCACTTCCCTGTGTCAGAATGTCTGAAGGCACAATAGGCTAGTGTGAAGTTCTTGTTGCTCCATGCTTCCTTATATGGCCCATTCAGCCAACACATATTGAGTGGCTGTCTGTTAGGAAAGCACAAATTCCAACTGCCAACTACACCTAGTTGTGTGACCCAGAAAACAGGCATCAAATGGTTAGAACAAGAAAATGGCAACTTTCTAAAAGTGGCATTTTCTGAATTGTGATTTAAAATCCAACTTTACCATTAACAAAGATTTGAAACTTTAATTCCTTAGACACCAAACATGGCATTTCTACCAAATAAAAATTTCAACTGACCAAATGTAATGAGGGAACCTAATGTTATCCAATGAGAGAAGTGGGCCTCACAGTATTGAAAAATAAATGTAGGAGTTTTTCACTACCAGGGCACGCAAAACTTGAAAGTACATGTCCAACTTTTAAAATGCAATGTCCCCTGCCCTATGGGCTGTTTTAGGGCCTACCTTAGATGTGACTTATATTTCTTACAAATTGAGTTTTAGGCCTGGCAAGTAGTTAATTTAGCTATGTTGAATTGTCAGCTTAAAGTTGATCACAGGCTGTGATGGCAGGCCTGGGACATGCTTTCAGGGGCCACTCAAGTGGGTGGTACACTAAGTGCTGCAGGCCCACTAGTAGCATTTAATTTATAAGCCCTGGGTATATGGTATACCTCTTTGCTAGGGACTTATAAGTAAATTAAATATGACAATCAGGTGCAAGCCAGTTTTGCCATGGTTTAGGGAATGAGCACAATCACGTTTAGCACTGTTTAGCAGTGGTAACGTGGACAGAGTCCTAAGGCCAACAAAAACAAATTCAGCAAAACAGGAAGGGAAAAGGCAAAAAGTTTGGGGGAAGACCACCCTAAGGCTAACAGGTCTAATATCTACATTAAAGACTTCTTCTTGGATTGACGCTCTCTGCATATTCATTCCCGCTTTACTTGACAAAACTTGTTACACTTCTGGCAACAATTTATTCCTTTGGACCCCTTTGAGGAACCCCTGCATTCTCAAGGTACTGTAATCAATGGTTTTGGCTGTCCCCGTATCCCCCTCCCATGCAGTTTCTCGCCTCCTGAATCCCCCTCTCCTTACCTGTTCCTACCATGTTGCCTGCCCGGCCCTTCTCTCCAGCACTTGGCAGTCCTGCCCACCACACCCCTGCGCTCCTCCTCACTCCCATGACCTACTTAATGGCACCTGAAGGCAAACCCGTCTGCACCCATCCTCGCCTGGACCACACCCAGCACCAGGAACCTTGGTGTGATTCCGCAGCGATACTCTGCAGTGCCTCTTAAGTCACTCGACCCGGGATGCCGATCCCCCTGCTGCACTACACTGCACACCATGGTAGGAACCTTCACCTGCACCCACTGCCAGTTCTCCTGCAGCCGCCCACCCACCTAGCCCATTCAAGCATCTGCAACGCCAACAACACCCTCACATGACACCACACACCACAGCAAACTCCCATGACATCACTTACATTTATGCTACTCAACACATGATCGCACAGGGAACACACAACCGAAATCTGAAATCTGGGACCTGCTGAACAGTGACACATCGCACCTCCTCATCACTGAAACCTGGCTTGACCACTCATTGTCTCCCAACATCGCCCTGACAATCCAAGCAGGATACAAGTTCATTTGACAGAACCGCTTTCACAAGCCAGGAGGAGGACTAAAAGGTAACCAAGAAATTCTCAACCTTCACGGAGAACGCCACCACATTCATCGAATATCTGCACTTGAAGCTCCAAATCTCTTCAAACTTCACCCTGAAAGGAACCCTCAGCTACCGACCAGCAGGACAACAAACCTCCTTCCACAACCTCATCACTGATTTCATAAGCCCGCTCACCATCGACTCCATAGCTTACAAATTCCTTGGTGACCTCAACTTCCATCTCGAAGAGAGGACCAACCCTTGCTCCATAGCTCTCCGCAAAAGCCTGGGCAACTCCAGACTCACTGAGCTCATCTCATGACCCACACACATCGCAGGACACACTCTGGACCACATCTTCTCCACCAGTGAAAGTATCAAATACAACTCCACCTCACCGCTCACATGGATCAACCACTCCATTATCCACTTCCAAATCTACATGCCACAAGACAACACTCCAACCAGTGAAAACACAACAAGATAATGTACGGAGTGAAGAAACATTTCAACCACTCACCCCCAATCAAGAGATCTGGGTTTAATCCATTGCTCTTTTGCTCATTATGCCACCCCAGATTGGGCACAGCCATATGCAAATCAGTTTTGGCCCTGCTCCTCATGGGAACAGACCAGCCCAAATTGCCAGGCCAGGTCCTCCCTGGAACAGAAAGAAGCATCCTGGGACCAATTCACCCCTAATCAGCCAGGCTAGCTTAAATCCATTGGCATAGCGAGCAAGGGACCCACGTCTGGCAATAACCATGGCCACTTAGAGTGAACATAGCAAACACAACAAGATGATGGGCGGAGTGCTGAAACTGTTCAACCACTCACCCCCAGTCAAGAGATCTGGGTTTAATCCATCGTTCTTTTGCTCACTATGCCACATTAGTTTGGGTCCAGCTATATACAAATCAATTTTGACCCTGCTCCTCATGGGAACAGTCCAGACCGAACTGCCAGGTCAGGTTCTCCCTGGACCGAAAACAAGCATCCTGGGACTGGTTTCAGGGTATTTGACAATGTTCAGAATTCTGTCTATCATCTTTTTGTGTTGCAGTAGTCGCCCTAAGTGGCAAGGGCATGCCCAGTGGTGAGTCTGCTATGCCACTGGATTCAAGTTAGCTGGCTGACCAGGGATGATATCCGCAACTGGTGCCAGGATGCTTTCTTTCCAGTTCCAGGTAGGAACTGGCCTGGCAGTTCAGGCTGGACTGTTCACATGGGGCACAGGGTCAAGACTGATTTGCATATGGCTGGGTTCAAACTAGGGTGGCATTGTGAGCATAAAACCAATGGATTTAACCCAGATCTGTGAATGTGGGTGAATGTTTGACAATGTTCAGCATTCCGTCCATCATCTTTTTGTGTTGCAGTAGTCGCCCTAAAAGGCAAGGGTATGCCCAGACGTGGGTCCCGTGCTCGCTATGCCACTGGATTCAAGCTAGCCTGGTTGATGAGTGAGGAAACCCCAAAACCGGTCCCAGGATGCTTGTTTTCCAGTCCAGGGAGGACCTGGCCTGGCAGTTCAGGCTGGACTGTTCCCATGGGGAGCAGGGTCAAGACTGATTTGCATATGGCTGGGTCCAAACTGGGGTGGCATGGTGAGCAAACAAGTAATGGATTTAACCAAGATCTGTGACTGGGATTAAATGTTTGACAATGTTCAGCATTCCGTCCATATTGTGTTGCAATAGTAAATGTCACCCCTTTAGTGTCCAACACCTTCCCCAAAATGCTATAGGTTGGAGTAGGAATAGTAAACGTGCCCCTTTAGTGTCCAACACCTTCCCAAATTGGTTCAGATTGGAGTGGAAATAGTAAATTTTGCACATTTAGTGTACAACACCTTCCGCAAATTAGTTTAGATTGGAGTGGGAATAGTAAATGTTTCCCCTTTAGTGTCCAACACCTTCCCCAAAATGGTTTAGATTGAAGTTGGAATAGTAAATGTTGCCTTATTAGTGTCCAGAACCTTCACCAAAATGTTTTAGATTGTAACGGGAATAGTTAATGTCACACCTCAAGTGTCCAACACGTTCTCCAAAATGGTTTATGTTGGAGTGGGCATATTTATTTTAATCCTTTTAGTGTTAAATTCCTTTGTTAAAATGCATATCTATGTAGTAGGACTAGTTTATGTAATTTAATTTGTATTGTTGATTTTTACAAAAGGTAATTAACATACTAGTTTTTTGTATATTTGCTTGAAAATGCATCTAATGTATATTTTTACATTTTTAAGATATATAGTTCTAGCTATAAAAAACATTTATATAGTGATAAACAAAAAAATGAATATGTTTGTAATATTAATTAAACAATGTAACTCATACTTTAATAGTATTTATAAGTTGTACAATGTTCAGGGTTTTTTCTATTGTTTAACTTTTTTAAGAGTAATTCAGTTGTTTCATATACATATTCTTAACAGAATTTTTACATACATTTTTTAGTATATAATAGAAAATTGTATATTTTTATACTTTTATTTAATTTATGCTTTACACTGTTTTTACATATTTCAACAAGATTTTTTCATGTTTTACATTTTTAATAATTTGTTTTATTTTGAAAACATTTTTTTAAACATTTTTAATTTATAATCGCATTAATTTCTATGGGGATAGTCTTTTTTAAGTTCCATGTAGCTGCCATTATTTTACTGCTACCTTCTATTTTGAAGTCTGTTTTTCTCATTTTTAGTCTATTTTCTGGGATCTTGGTTGCAGGAAGCTGCTGCTGTTTGCGGGAACAGGTAAGTCCTTTTTAAAGATTTGTATAGGGTTTTGAGGGTATGGGGGATGTATGGGTGAGTTCTAGAGGTATGTTATAGTGTTGTGCGCGAGGTTTTAGGTCATTTAGTTGTAGTAATTGTAGTGTTTTCCATTAGGGTGTTGATTTCGGTTTTTGTATAATATTCTAGTTATATATTGATATGTTATGTTATATTGTATTATGTTACTTGTTTTTGGATGATTGTGTAATGTATTTGAAATTTTGGATTGTACTGTTTTTTGCTGGCTGGCATTCTGTTTTAATTTGCATGTTTTTCTTTACAAACGTGTTCTATGGACGTTTGCATTTAGCGTTTTTTTTATGGGAATCTGCCTTGTTTTCCCAAAAACTAAAATTTTCCTTTTATTTCCTTCTTTTGGGGTTCAAGGAAAGTTTCTCTTTTTTTAAACACTTTTTCAGGTTTGTGATGGTTCCTAGATATTTCGGATTGCTTCGATTGGTCTCTATTGGATTGGTTTTTATTTTTGCATTTTTTTTGGTCATTTAGGAAAATGTTTTTCCTGTTTTTGGTGGATTATACTTTTTTACTACATGGATACAGACAATGATCTGCAGCTACAGAACAGCAAGTCTTATTTAATGCATTTGTATATGGTTAGAGATTTTACATTTTATCATTTAAGTAAGTGGAATGGGATTGTTAATTGGTATTGTATATTTTATGTGTTGCAATTATTTTTCAAAAAGGATTGAGTTTGTTGCTTGAGGTTTTTTGTTGGTGAGGTTACATTTTTATTTAAATTATATATCTATATATATCTATATATATATATATATATATATATATATATATATCAAAAACAAGGAGTTCATGGTCCTCCCAAGGTCCGGTGCACTCACGGGGTGTGTGTCGGCTATAAAATATCAGCAGGCGCGTTTCTGGCTCTTGCCGTCATCAGTGCAAAAAAGCAGTCAATAAAACGACACAGTCATTTAAACGGTTCTGCCATGTGGTTGGTGGATCCTTGGCCAATGAAGGGCCGGCAATGGGGCGTCACCATTTTCAATATTTATTGCCTAATGCAATGTCTATGGCGCTCCCATCGCAAAAAAGTTAATTGGCAGCAGTGATGACTGTGCCTGTACATCCCCCCGCCTGCCGCTGATTAAGAACGAAAAAACTGTGAGTATCTCACGTATGGTGAAACACTCTAGCTTTGTATAAGCCACAACCTAAATAGATCGACAGAGTCCGTAAGCGGCGGTTCAGCAGCCCAAATTGAATCCAAAGCACAATATTCCACCTGGGGCCAGCCGAACTCGCGGCTGGTGCAACCGGGAAGCGGTGGCGGAAACCGCTTATAAAACAGCAAAAACAAGGAGTTCATGGTCCTCCCAAGGTCCGGTGCACTCACGGGGTGTGTGTCGGCTATAAAACATCCGCAGAAGCGTTTCTGGCTCTTGCCGTCATCAGTGCGGAAAAGCCATCAACAAAACGACACAGTCATTTAAACGGTTCTGCCATGTGGTTGGTGGATCCTTGGCCAATGAAGGGCCGGCAATGGGGCATCACCATTTTCAATATTTATTGCCTAATGCAATGTCTATGGCGCTCCCATCGCAAAAAAGTTAATTGGCAGCCGTGATGACTGTGCCTGTACATCCCCTCGCCTGCCGCTGATTAAGAACGAAAACACACGAGCACATCAATAACAGTCAATTTGCAATTGTTCGTTTCTGGTCTTTTTTATTGTGTGATGTGCTTCTTAAAATAGAACCAGCCAACGCGTTTCACCCAAACATGGGCTTCTTCAGGGCAATAAGGTAGAGGAATAATGTGTATCCTCAGATGCTGAGTCAGGAAAGATAAAAGCGAGTCCTAGGGCGCATAGGTGAAGCTCATGGTAAAGCGATGTCCTATGAGTATAAATAATGTGAAGTATACCGTCCGCGTGTCTATCGGGCGTTGTCTCGTTCCGGCGTTATTTTAGCAGTGCGTCTGGCGTGCTAGTCGACCCTAAGTGAACAGAAAAAGGAAGAACAAGCAGCTGGGTCATAAATGACTGCACCACCAGATCTAGTCACAATTTGTAAAAGATATTGCCCACCTCAAATGGTTTGCTGCTTGTAGACCATAAATATAGCTATCTGCATGGGTTGGATGAGAGGCAATATATAGACACAAAACAGTCTAATACACACGAGCACATCAATAACAGTCAATTTGCAATTGTTCGTTTCTGGTCTTTTTTATTGTGTGATGTGCTTCTTAAAAATAGAACCAGCCAACGCGTTTCACCCAAACATGGGCTTCTTCAGGGCAATAAGGTAGAGGAATAATGTGTATCCTCAGATGCTGAGTCAGGAAAGATAAAAGCGAGTCCTAGGGCGCATAGGTGAAGCTCATGGTAAAGCGATGTCCTATGAGTATAAATAATGTGAAGTATAGCGTCCGCGTGTCTATCGAGCGTTGTCTCGTTCTATCGAGACAACGCTCGATAGACACGCGGACGCTATTTTTAAGAAGCACATCACACAATAAAAAAGACCAGAAACGAACAATTGCAAATTGACTGTTATTGTTGATGTGCTCGTGTGTATTAGACTGTTTTGTGTCTATATATTGCCTCTCATCCAACCCATGCACAGAACCGTTTAAATGACTGTGTCGTTTTATTGACGGCTTTTCCGCACTGATGACGGCAAGAGCCAGAAACGCGTCTGCGGATGTTTTATAGCCGACACACACCCCGTGAGTGCACCGGACCTTGGGAGGACCATGAACTCCTTGTTTTTGCTGTTTTATAAGCGGTTTCCACCATCGCTTCCCGGTTGCACCCGCCGCGAGTTCGGCTGGCCCCAGGTGTAATACTGTGCTTTGGATATATATATCTATATCCCGCCCATGATCAAGCCTAGTAGGAGGAGAAACGCGTTGGGTGTTCTTTACCTCTGTGGCTTCTTGCATGAATAAAGCATCTTCTCAACCCCCATCTGGTGTCGGTGTGCTTCTCTGCAAGTAAGGGAGGCGTTTGTTGGATTGAAGCGGGTGGCTCCGGTCCCGCAACACTGACCCGCCCTGCAAGGTCTGTGGCTCATCTATCGGAGCGCTGTTGGTGGTGTTTAATTGCAGTGAGCCCGGCCTGCATCGCAACTTCAATGATAAAAAACAGACATGGATCTAATGAAAATCGAGGTGAAGAGGTAAGGGCAGCAAGAGGGATGTTTCCACTTGCCGATGGATGGTATGTTGAAGATGCAAAGCGAGGAGTAAAACTGAACAATAAGCAGGTTTAAAATGAAGTTTCATCTACAAGCGGCTTTCATTTTAAACATTAAAGCAGCAACTGTGAGAGCAAGATTGTCTATAAAGTTCACTAAACTGCTGTTTACCATGAGAGAAAAACGAACTCACCTGTTTGTAGTTGAACTCTGGGAGATGGCTTAAAAGCAGTGTAAATTCACGCAGTCAGCCGAATGCAGAGACTTTCCGCCCGTGATCAAGCCTCGTAGGAGGAGAAACGCGTTGGGTGTTCTTTACCTGTGTGGCTTCTCGCATGAATAAAGCATTTTCTCAACCCCCATCTGGTGTCGGTGTGCTTCTCGGCAAGTAAGGGAGGCGTTTGTTGGATTGAAGCGGGTGGCTCCGGTCCCGCAACACTGACCCGCCCTGCAAGGTCTGTGGCTCATCTATCGGAGCGCTGTTGGTGATATATATATATATATATATATATATATATATATATATAATTTTTTTTTATTTTTATCAGTCTTAATTAAAATTGGAGTTTTATTTAATGTTTTGACTAATGTTTATTAGTTATATAAAAAACGATTTGTAATGCTGATTAAGATCATGCTATACTTTTTGGGGAGTTTTGTAGGTTAGTGTTAATTTTATAATCTTTTTGATATTGTTTCTAAGTAACAATACACTAAATGATCATAGAATACACTTGAAAAGAAACAACATACTCATAAAAAGAGATAATTCAATCCTTAATTAAAGTTTACTATCAGTAGAGTCATGTTCCTGTGAAATGAAAAAAAAATTCAATCAGTTGCAGACTAAGTACAAAGTAGTGTCTAGTGCTTCCAAGAATTTAGACTGTTTAGACTCTTCAGAAATTGTGCAGCAGGCGGGATTGACAAAAAGATGTGGAATCGACCATCATGAATAACCTTTAGTTTAGCCTGTTTAATCAGCCCAGCCTGTGCTCCTGCTTGTTTAAATTAATCAATCATGGGCTTAAACTACTTGCGCCGCTAGGCAGAGGAAAATGGCATGTGAGAAAAGATATGAAATGTAAAGTTATCTGTAGTTTAAAAAGATTTGCTGGACAACGCCTTATTAAGAATTTGCCCCTTAATGTGATAATCTCTGAAGTTCACAAGAATCATGAGCGAGGCCCCGTAGGAGCTCCTGCAAAGCTCCACCGCTGAGCACTTCTGGGTTTGGCATTTTTGGATGGATTGCAACATGGAGAGCGGCTTGTTTCAACTTCGAGCGTCGCCGCCACAGTGATTACATTACGAGGCTGAGGGGAGCTGGTGAATGCAGGCTTGGAGCTCCCAAATACTTGTGCCAAATAATACAATCCCGCAGTCCGAGAACCTGAATTTTTGGACACCCTCAGTGTTGTCACAGCGAGCCCAAAGAGAAGCAGGGCAAAAGTATGTTCAGCATCTCCAAGTGGTGAAGACATGCAGCATGATTGTGCAGGCATGTAAGCCTATGAAATTGGGGGCTACAGGCATTTGTTCCTGCATTTTGTTCCTGCACACTGAGCCTTACAGCTTTATCGCGTTCCCCCCTGCTGTGAGGAGGCCGATGCTTCCAAGAGGGCCACAGAAAGATTCAGGTCAGCTACCATAACATGTACAGGCAGGCGATGCTTTCTGCTCGGTTTTTGCTGTTCGCACAGTATGCCCTTAGTATTTGTGACATTACTTGTCTTGAGCCTGGGGCTACTGCTTCAAGTTCGGGACAACACTAGCGGCGTCTAGTGCCAGAAGTGAGGGGGCAGAGCACTTTGGGAATGGCTTCATCTTTCCAGAGTCTTCTTTGTCGCTTGCTGCACTTCTTCAGCAGATTCTTCTAAAAATGTGTGACTTACGAGCAGCCCAAACTCAAGCCAGTAAAGAGATCAATGAGCAACTGTGTGCTATAAATGAGAATCTGATATATTGTAAGGCTCATCTGGAACAAGCGGAGCAGAGAATTTCAGATCTAGAGGACAAGTTCAACTAGTCTGATACCACTTTGGCTCAGTCTAGAAAAGATACTGATGTCTCAAAACTAAACTCAAAGAGATGGAAGATAGAGCTTGTTGCTCTTATCTCCACTTTGTGAGTATACCTGAAGGTCAGGAGAAAGGCCAGGATGTCAGCGACTTAATTGCAGAGTTAGTGAAAACGTATGTAATTCTAGAGTCTTCAACCTCGTTTAAGGATCTCACCATCATGCGAGCTCATGGGGTCCCTGGCTTCCTCCCTCCTAATCTAAAATACCCTAGAACGCAAATGTATGTTTTATTTATAATGTTTAATATCTAGTTTGATACTTTTTAATTGTTTTTTCTATATATGCATATGTATATATGTATATAAGTATATATGTATATACATATATGTATATATGTATAAATAAATAAATATATAGATATAGTTGTATAACTGTAAAAAAATGTTTAACTAATATTGTTATGTATTTAGCTAGATTTTTATTTTCTATCAATCAGGGGTTTATTTTGGGTGATTTATAATTATTTTGGTGATGTAATATTTTTTTATTTTTAAAACCGGTATATGTTGTTTAATGTTTATTTTAATATGTTGTTTAATGTAAAAACTAGTTATTTTTATGTTTATTATTGATAATGTAATTATTTTGGTGATAATATTGTAGTTGATATAGTGTAGGTGATATTTTTGACTATATGTTTAGTTAAAGGTAACAATATTTTTGGTTCTGATATTTTTGTTTTCGATATTAGTAAAACACAATATTTTTAACAGCAATATTAGTGTTCTCAATATTTGTGGTTTTATTAGTTAAGTATAAGAAGGCGATATGTTTGTTAACGATATATAGTTTCTGATATTTTTGTATATCAATATTGTGTGCATCGATATTGTGTCATCGAACCACCACACCTTTACCAATTTTAAAGCCAGTGGCATCAACACCAGTGGCGGCTCCTCCAGGAAGTTATTATCATTTTATTTTTCTTTGTGACTCCAGCCAGGTCGGATGGGGCAGGGCTAGGCTCCCAGCCATCAGAGGGAGCAGGAGTGAATTACACTCCCTCCCTAAGTGTGCATGACGGCTTGGCTGGCCCTCTGGGGCCGGCCAAACACTTATGCGCACTTGCCATGTTCTCCACTAGGATGTGTTGCACAGCCCAGTGGAGAACATGCCCAGCCTCCCAGGTGCTGCCTGAGCAGCCAAACAGGCCGCTCAGACCAATCACGATGCTGCTCATGCAGTGTCGTGATTGGCTGGGAGAGTCCGGGAGCCTGGGTGCTTCCGGTGTAGGGAGAAGAAGACAGAGGAGAGACGTGCTGCAGCAGTGGCGGTAAAGAAGAAGAAGGAACGTTTTTTTTTTAATCCCTCCCACCACCCCCGTTCCGAGGCAGCCACCACTGATCAATACGAAGGCATCGTAGCAATCACTCCTGTTTATCAAGTGTACAAGTTCACCATCTCTGGTGGCTCTTGTCACACCTATAGCCAGGCCACCATCAAATTGATGACAAGAAGTGTAAATAAGAATAAAAACAGAACAGCAGGCCTTTTCCATGTATGCACCCATGATTTAGAATAACATCCCTGTATCAGAAGGACCTACCCAATGCTGCTCCAAATTAGGAAAGAGCTGAAGTCACACCGTCAATATATTACAATGCAGTTACAATCCAATAATCTGCCATCCCTCCTCTCTCTCTTGATGATTGTATGCTTTCCTTTGACCAACAGTTTTTTTTTCTAGATTCACACTAAACTAATATCACATACATACAGACATATCCCAAATGACATCCCTGACTCCGAATGTTGGGCAGGTGGCTGCTAGGATTCTTGCAAATAAGGGGAATAAGCTCTCAATATGTTTAGTGCAGGCTTCAACATTTTACAATATTGCAACCAAAAGGACAACTCTGCATGTAGGATGAGTTTGGGAATCCATGATCCTATTTGACACGAGAAAGTCAGTTCTATGCTTATCAATGTGTACTTTTTTTTTGTTTTGTTTTTCTTTCCTAAATTTGTTTTAACCAAAACGAGGATGCAATGGTTACATTTGTTCTGTAAGGTAATGTCATATTTAAAATCTCTGTGAATATTACGGAAGCTGACGACCTGTTTGACACACATAATATTTGAGGCAATAAACCATGGTTTTCTCAAGGCAATTGCATTGTGCTATGGTTATGACTTGGATTTTGATGTTATCACTGCAATAATACTTTTGTGACTTGGGGTTTGTAGAGTTGCCCTAAATAACAAGTGTTACTGGCTCACATTTATGTTCACTGCAATGGCTTAGTGTAGTAATGGGGGTAGGGTAAGATTATGTGCTACATTAAATGGTGAATTTTGGCACTTTTGTGGGTTTGCAAAATAGCTTTAAACAGCCTTCCAAATTATGATGTAGAATGGAACTCATAATGGAACCCACTGATTTCCAGTAACTACTTCACAGGATTTTCACCGCACGTCTTTTGCCAGGTAAAAGCAGGCAACACATTTTCTGTGAAAAACCACCATTACGATTGTCCACACCTTGCACCATGATAAAACATACGGGGACAGATTTGCGTAAAGTGATGCAAAGCAACGCAAAGTGTCACAAGGGTATTCACTTTCCAGCACAATAGGTATTGTACCCTGGAAAGATACCTTTTCTCAGCGCAAATCGAACTTTACACTGATGTACAACACAGCCACGGTCAGTGCAGGTAACAGCAGTGTGGGGGAGGGAGTCGACACACGACGAAGGAAAATTAAATTTAAAAAATAAATTTAAAAAAAGAAAACCACTTACCTTGCGCACGCCTCATTGCCGACTCCGCAAGGTTGTGTGTGCCTCTAGGCAGGCTTTATAGTGTGCCATAGCAGCAGCAGAGCGTTTTTAATACATATGACTCTGGACTGCTTTTTCTTCCTTGTGCAACACTGAGCAGCAATTTCATTTGCTGTGCTGTGTTCACATAAAACAAAATTAAATTTGCCACACAGTATTATTGCATTACCCACCTTTTTGAGGTGGAATAGTTCAGTCAGGAAATGCAGCTCTCTGTGGTATTGATATATATTAGTACAACGACCCTGAACAACACAGGACTCATAACTAACATCTAAGGGCCTTATTATGAGTTTTGGCGGTCCTGGAGAGGGCGTCGCGCCACTGCTCCGCTCCAGGACCGCCAAAACTCACCGCCGCCTGCCTGCCAGATTACAAGTAATTTTGTGGTCTGGGCAGCGTTGCGGTTCTGCTGTGGTGGTGTTTAAAGGCTCATTGTGAGCCTTAAACAGCACCACTGCGGGACCACCACTGCATGTTCCTGCACGGGAAGGAATGCACCATGTCGTGCATTCCTTCCTGTGCAGGCACTGGGGGTGCATAACTACAGGGGGGCACAACATGTGCCCCCCTGCATGCACCCTGTGCACAGAGGCACAAGGGGGTTTGTTGCCTCACCGCCACCCTTTTCATGGCGGTGCGACCACCATGAAAAGGGTGGCAGTGAGGCAACTCAAAATATGCTTGCGGTGCCGCTGCAGCACTGCCAGCTTATTTTGGCCTCGAACCGCTGTCAGACTCCCGCAGGATTCTTGATCCGCAGTGGTAGCAGCGGTTCAGTGGTGGTCCTACCGCCACACTTATAATACTGCAGGAGGTCCCGCAGAGTGGCGGTGGTCGGACCGCCACCACAACTACGATGGTCCCATGGACCCCCATAGTTGTAATAAGGCCCTAATTATTGAACTGCGGTAATTTACGCCTATGAAAATACGTACACTAGGGACCTGATTCACGAAGGTAAACGAACGGAGTTGCTGACCCCTCCCCCCCCAGCGCCTTGAGACCCTCACGGGTGAGTAGCGCGCTTTTGAATTCCCTGATCGATTGATTGATTGACTTTTGTGTAAACCAGAAAACAATCTAGAGAAACCCAAACTGCCTGAACAATGATTATAAGGTGCTCATGAAGTCACTGATGCTTTAAAACATCGCCATGCAAACAGAAAAAGTTACCCCAACACGAATCAATCAAAGAGAGGTAAAAAATATATATATTTTTTATTGTTTATACTATTTTATCAAAATTCAAGTAAATAGCAAGAAATTGAAAGACATTTCAATATGAACAAATATATACAGGGTCCCACATTCACACATTCAAAACACTAATACAGCCATACACATACACTCAACACACTCAAATGGAATTTACAATTTATAATAAGGTCGTAAATCAAAATGGTTCACATTCATGATATAAGATACAAAATAGGCATCAAACAGTCAATAGTAGTTCATGTGTCGTCTTGTTATAGAAGGTGGAAATAAACGGAGGCACAAGGTTCTCCAGCGCCAACGCGCGTTTCGGTGTCTAACCCAATGTGGGTCACACCTTCATCAGGGCGATCAGATCAGTTGTGGGACACAAGCAAAACAATAGATATGCCTAGAAGGATAATAAAATGAAATAAGCAAGGATATCATACAAATTAAAAAATATCAAGCATAGTTCAAAGAAAATACACAATTCCTAGATATATAGCATATAGGGGAAAACTTAAACGTTTGCAGCGTAAAACATAGGATAAATTCATTTTCGTTCAAAAAGGAGAAGGGAGAAGGAATAATTGTGCAAAAAGAATTTTTTTAGACATAAGATGCCTTCTTTTCAGGTATATATATATATATCTTAGAAATGACAACACCCCTTTTTGGCATATTTTTGGTATTTTTTGTTACTCTATTTCACTTATTTTTCTTTTTCCTCACTATGTGCACTTTTGGTGATTTCTCTATAAATATGCTAGGCCGATAGTCAGGCGACTCATTGGAATGTCTTTGTTTTGCTATTACTATGTCTTAAAAAAAAATTTTTGCACAATTATTCCTTCTCCCTTCTCCCTTTTTGAACGAAAATGAATTTATCCTATGTTTTCGCTGCAAACGTTTAAGTTTTTCCCCTATATGCTATATATCTAGGAATTGTGTATTTTCTTTGAACTATGCTTGATATTTTTTAATTTGTATGATATCCTTGCTTATTTCATTTTATTATCCTTCTAGGCATATCTATTGTTTTGCTTGTGTCCCACAACTGATCTGATCGCCCTGATGAAGGTGTGACCCACATTGGGTTAGACACCGAAACGCGCGTTGGCGCTGGAGAACCTTGTGCCTCCGTTTATTTCCACCTTCTATAACAAGACGACACATGAACTACTATTGACTGTTTGATGCCTATTTTGTATCTTATATCATGAATGTGAACCATTTTGAGTTACAACCTTATTATAAATTGTAAATTCCTTTTGAGTGTGTTGAATGTATGTGTATGGCTGTATTAGTGTTTTGAATGTGTGAATGTGGGACCCTGTATATATTTGTTCATATTGAAATGTCTTTCAATTTCTTGCTATTTACTTGAATTTTGATAAAATAGTATAAACAATAAAAATATATATATTTTTACCTCTCTTTGATTGATTCGTGTTGGGGTAACTTTTTCTGTTTGCATGGCGATGTTTTAAAGCATCAGTGACTTCATGAGCACCTTATAATCATTGTTCAGGCAGTTTGGTTTTTCTATATTGTTTTCTGGTTCCCTCCCCTGTTCCCTCTGCCTGCTATCTGCCTTCAGGGGCCCCCTTCTGTAGTAGTGGTGACTTTTGTGTAAGTTTATCGGTATTCACAAACTTTGATTTAATAGTAGCCTTATGACTGTGGAGGATCCGCAGTCGAGAACTCTACACATAAAAAAAAAGGAGAGGCATATCTGTTTACGTGGGGAGTTCCCTGTATAGGGCCGGACTTGGAACCCAAAGCAGCCCTTGCAAATTTTTCAGTCCAGCTCTCCAGGAGGAGGGCGTGCAAGTGTGAAACACTGCTGCTTTTGTTACTGGGGGCCGATATTGCAGAACTGCTGCAAAACCAGCCCCCAGTAACAAAACCGACCCCCATCCTTTCAGCCTCCCGGGGAAACACCCGATGCCCGCTATGGTCAGTTTGGCCCTCTCTCTGTACCGATTTCGGAGTCTCTGCAGTCGTAAAGTTACTATTAAATCGGAGTTCATGAATACCTAAAAAGAATAAGCTTACACAAACGTGTAAGTTTACCTTTGTGAATCAGGTGCTTAGTGAACAACATTTGTCACCAATGGTTTTGCTTATTTAACCCGTTTGCTGCTGCTGTCGGCCAACGGCCGTCGCGAGCACTACCTCGATAGTGCTGCGCACGTCCGTTGGCCGACGCGGCCCCGCCCATTTAATAGAACGTTCCGCACTGGCGCGGAACGTTCGAAGCAGCAAACGGGTTAAGAGTGAATGTTGGAGCTGGGGTTCAACTGTGGTGTGTACGCTAATAGTGGGTGCGTGATACAACAGGCAATTGCCAGATTTGAAATGGACCTCCAGTCCATACAAATCTTCTGACTTGAGAGGAAAAAAATCTGCTATTAGAATAACTTCGATGATGAATTATGACTAAAAACAGTTTCAACAAGAGGTAACTGCTGTTCAAAAAGCATGCCATCATGGAAAAAACTTCTTTTCTTAGTTAGATAAGCTGGTCATGTGCAGATATTTAATGATAACCAAGTCATGTCAAAAATACATTTTCCGTTCAAACCTATTATGGAGGAGAGTTTGATTAACTGCATATTGTATTTATAATACAACCTTAAACAGCAAAAAGCGACAGTTTATGTCAAAGATATATGATACATATTAGCCCGCTAAAATGTAATTGGCTGAGATTGCAGTTATACTGAGAGGATCAATATATTAACCATCGCCCTGCCCTCCACTGCATCCCGGCGCCCACCTTATTGTAGCTTGAATTGTTTTCAATTAAATGAAAATGAATTGAACTGTAAACAATTTCAGCTCTGTTAATGGAAGCAAAAGCTAAAATGTTGTGGAAGTTAATGTAGCAATCTTGTTTAGCTGGAAATGGTTTTAGCTATGCGTAACTTGCCCGAGGTTAGCAAGCGTAGTTTCAGGAGGAACGGGGCTGCCTACGTCAGAGTGCAGCGCACAGGTAAAGCAGCCTTTTCTCCCTGTGTTATTTATCCAAGCTTCATTGGGTGATGCATTCCCTCCAGCCGAAGCACTGTCGTTTTTAATGCACTGAATTCACTTTTCCTCCTATTGCCCCTTCTATTTTGAGCACGTTGGTGCTTATGCTGCATTTTCTACCAATACCCCCATAAGATTGAAATAGTGGGGTGCCCCAGCAAGCCAAGAAATACATCTGAGCAGTGACGCAGAATATCTCAGTCAATAGAGGTCATGACCCGGGCACTTTGCCAGAGTACTTAGGACTTGGTAGCACTTTTGGAAAGTCCTAAGGAAACATACAGAGGATCTCAGGAATGCAAACGCTTGCCAGAACATGGTGGCATATCAAGTTACTGTTGTGAAGGTAAGCATAATTTAGAGGAGATTGGCAACATTCAGCATTGTACACTCTACAGATGCCTTAATCTTGTTAACTGTAATGTATCACAGGAGAGACAGCATTTGGATATGACATTTATCTGTACTTTGAATGTAGGCACTTGGAGAAAGAAAAATGAAGTTTGGGGCATATTAATATTAATAATATGTCCTATTTATTTATTTAAGTAAACACATTTACAGATCACTTTCACTACAACGTGAAACAAAATTCAGAGCGGTACAACAACAAGAACATAGAAGAATGAGCAACAACAGGATAATCTATGAGTAGATGGAAAGACATGGGAAACATTCTTCTAGTAGATACTGAAAGGAGTGTAAATTATAGGTAGAGTACAGAGAAAGCGAAAGAGAGTTCCAGTATTCAAGGGAAGAAGGGGAATGGTACAAGTCAGACTGGGCACATGGAAAATGTGAAGATTCTTCACGAACCTCTGAAGCATTCTGGGGCAGATTTACAAGGACTGGCGCATCCCTGCATATTAGCAGGGATGAGCCAGTGAAGATGCGACACTCAGGAATACCCTTGCGCCACCACGGATGCGTCGCATTTACAGTGCGACGCACCGTGGCGCAAGGATAGTCAGATGCGTGTCGCATCTTCCGGCGTAAGGGCAGCGCATTGCTGGAGTCGTGTCTCAAGCGCGACGCAACTCCAGCAATGCTCAGGGGCGCCCTATACCTAACATGCTGCGTCACTCCTTACGCCTGCTTCAAGCAGGCATAAGGTTTTGATGCAGCATGGACGTAAAAGTAACTCAGTAAAATCTTGTAGATTTCACTGCGTCACTTTTACGGAGCTTCCTTGCGACGGAACGCCCACCCTGCATACATTATACCTGACGTAGGTATAATGTAGCGCAGGGCTTTCCAACGTGATGCATCTCACTAGATGCGTCACATTGTAAATCTGTCACATAGTGGCTCATTGTTTACCATGCCGCTGCGTCACAGAAGTGACGCAACAGTGTCGTAAAGATGACGCAAGGGGCTTGTAAATCTGCCCCTCTGTACCTTGTATACTGGGTAGTACGTAAATAGACATTACAGCCCTCGTGGAAGAACTTCGGGTGAACAGTGATAAATGAAACTTTTGCCTGCCTGCCCCAGTGAAACTTCTCTAGTGTATGCAGAGTGCCGAATTTGCTTTGGAGATAGCAAGCTGTTGATGCTGCAATAAAGTCCTGAGGACCAGTTGCAAATTTACTTTTTTTGCTGTGAAACTAAACTGGAAGTCCCCCGTGCAATTCGAAATTATGATTCGGTGTTAAAGGAACTAACCCTAAAGAGTGCGACACTTTTATCAAGGTATTCTTTAGCAAGAAAATGTCCCGTGAAGCTGGGCAATTCTACAGCCAATGAGCAGCACTGACATCTTTAAACTTATCCTCCATTTTTAAAAAACATGTTTTTCATCTGAAGTAGACAAAGGGGGTTTGTTACTTTCTGCCTTTGCCAAAAACAGATTTTCTAATTACCCCTTGTGGCCATTTTGAGTAAACAAGCATTGGCTGAAGTTTAAGAGCAATGTTTTTACACAAAGTATTTCCAGCTTGTTTTTGCTATCACGTTTGATATTTATGTGCGATTTCCTTTATTTTTCGGGCATTAAACTTATCCGATATTCTTAGGTACTTTAACTTGGACCTTTCACATTCTTTATTTGCTTACTGTATTGTTCTGTTTAGATGTTGCAGAGGTGATGCATTCATCACTCTGAGAAAAACCTTGTTGCTTGATCCAACCTTGTAAGAAAGTGCCCTCTTTTTCCATGGTTGCCCCCACTTTTTGCCAAACTGCTGATGTACTTTGACTGAGTGTGCCCTGGGTTCCTGCCAAACAGGCACCCAGGGCCTATGTTCTTTCACTAAAACTGCATTAAGACAAAACCCAATTGGCACTCTTTGGCCACAGGTCAGTCCCTTGTACATGGTACCATAGGTACCAAGGGCATTGGGGCCAAGGAAGGCCTCTAAGGGCTGCAGCACTTATTGTGCCACCCTTAGAGGCCCTGTACCTTTACACACACACACACTGACAATGCAGGCTGCGTGTTTTGGTGCAGAACAAAGTGAAGAGTCGACATGGTCAGCCACCCCTCCATCTGGGTCAACTATACCAGTGGTGAGGGTACAGGTGCATGAGCCCTGTACCCTTACAGTGTCTAAGCCAATGGTTAGACATTGTAAGTACAGTAATACCATTAAGAATATAAGGTGCTAGGAGTTTGTCATTACGAACTCCAAGGCACCATAATGAATTTACTGAAAACTTTGGTATCAAACTTCTCAGCACATTAAACCCACACTGATGCCAGTGTGGGATTTAATGAAAAATGCACGAGGGCATCTTAGAGATGCCCCCTGAAAAACCACCTAACACTAGTGTCCTGGCAGAGTGCCTGCTCGCCAGCTGCCACCACCAGACATGATTCTGGACCCCTGGGTCGAGAGCCTGCTGCTCTTGTGGTTCTGAAACAATGCACATTTTGGGACAAGGTGCCAAGCCTCCTCCCCCAGGATGGGCAGGGTCAACAAGGGGGGAGCTTCAAGGGCTTGCCGCCTTTGTGAGCTATCCCAGCCATTTGCTGCTTCCAGCAACTTGCCCCCCCCCTGGCTCTGACTCCCTCTTTGGGCGGGAGAATCGGTGGGAAAACCAAGTGAGGAAGGGAGGTGTGCCCACCTTTGCCAACCCCACCCCTCAGGTGGGGGAGGCAAGGTGAAGCACAACTCTCAGTCCCCGCCATCTTGCAGATGGGGGGACCCAGCCAACCAGAGAGAGGCATATGCCCCCCTCCCACTGGAGGGTGGCATAATAGGGGGTGTACCCACCCCAAGGAAGGAACCCATTGATCCCGACCTTTACTTACCTGTAACGCCCCTAAATCTAGTATTTAAGGGCAACCCTTAACCTTGCCTCCTCAGACAAGAAGCGACTAAGAAGAAAAGAAGAAGAAGGACCGAAGAAGCCGTGCTGAACTAAGAAGAGGAGGACGCCCACTGACTTGGCCCCAGCCCTACCGGCCTATCCGCACCTCAAACCTGCTCCAGCGGAATCCCAATGTGTCCTGCAGCCAACAGCCCTCAAGAACCCGAAGGACCTGCCTTGCCTTCCAAAACCAAGACTTTGTATCCCGTGAGCACCGGATTTGCTCAACAAAAGACTCTGGCTCTGTCCAAATGCGAGAATCTGCACCACTCTGCACATGACGCCCACGGCCCGAGTTCAAGTGGCCCAACACCACCAGGAGGTCTTCCCGGCGAGCCTGACCTGAGATCTGGTGATCTCTGACCTGCCTCAAATCTCCAATCGATGCTTGTAGCCCCTTTCTGGAGGACCCCCCTGACTGCGACCGGAGCTGGTAAGAAAACCTGACGCCTAAAGACACCCCTGCACCCGACATCCTAGGGCCTTGGGTGGCCCAACCGATGGTGTCCCAGCATCCCCAGGCATCCGAACTTACCTCTCCAACTGGTGGTCACCTCCAGAAGATCTTGGTCCCCGAGCCTGCAATGTTTGTTGCAACTGGAGAATCCCCATTGAAATCAACAGGGCACCCAATGCCAAAACAGCACCCTGCACTCAGCAGCCCCTGCGCCGCTGCTGGTGTCCCTTGGGTGCTAAGTCGGATCCCGCTTTGCCCTGAGCCTAACACCAGGAGCTTTGCTCCCACAACCTTGTGGCCTGCTCGTGAGCAGCCACCAACCGGATGCCTCCTTTACCCCATTGGATAACATTGGGCCTCAGCACTCTGCACCTGGCCACCCTAGTGCCGCTGTGGGTGCTTTGAGAGTGCATCCTTGACCCTGAGGGAACACTGGTTCTAACCCCAGAATAGCAACTCCCACAAACAAGTACTTACCTGTAAACCGATAACTTCATTTCCTCCCATTGGACTGCATTGACTGCTTTCTTGTGAAAATTGTTGTGTTGTTGGTTTTGTATGAGAACTTGAAAAACTGCAAATATCTAAAAACTGCTTTACTTACCTTTTCTCTAGGAAATGTCCCAGTGTGATATCTAGGCATATAACACTGAGTAGAAAAGGTAATCCATAAAGTAATCTGAAAAGTAATCAAAAGTAATCTAACAGTAATTTCCAGTGTATTGAAAGTATTTACAAACCTGTAACAAAGACATTTTCATTCAGCTTCCTTGTATTGTTCAACCTGCATTGAAAAGTACCATTTACACTTACCTGTGCCAGGCTTGCTTGGTTCTAGAAAATAAATATAACTAAATAATATTTTTAGAAAAACAAATTGGTCTGAGTTCAGTCTTTGAGTGTGTGTTTTCCTTTGCTGCCTGAGTGTGTACAACTAATGCTTAACACTACCCTCTGATAAAGTCTTAGTGCTCGCCCATACTACAAATAGAGAGTAAGGTGCTATCTACTTTTACCTCTGCCTACCTTTGGGGTTCCACCGGACTCTGTGCAACTATACCTCATTTTGGTATAGTATATACAGAGCCAGCCTCCTACATTGGTGGATCAGCAGTGGGATTATACAACTTTGCATTTGTTGGACTGACTTGGACAACACCTGATCACACAACAGAACTCTTAAATTGTGTTTAGAATTCTGATTTTTGAATTTGACACATTTTTCCAAATTACTAAAGGTCTTGTTAGGGCCTTGGTTAAGTCCCTTTAGAATTTTAGAAAAATAAAAGCTTGCTTTTGTTAGGGGTAAGAGGGGTTAGAAGTGTTTCTTTTACAATGTCTCTTAACAAGAACCTAGCTGTTAGTGAAAATATAACTAATGACATAGAGGATAGGGTTGAGGAGCTCAACCTCACCCCTTATCTCCACTTAGAATTCAGGGAGTTAAGGTCTCTATGTAAACTTAAAAATATCACCATGGGTTCCCATCCATCCAAATAAAAGCTCCAGGAGCTGTTGGCAGGGTATGCTAAGGACCATCCCTCTGAGAATGGTGAAGACCTCTCAGAGGAAGAAGAAGAAGATGGAGGGGATGAGGTTAACTACCAACCCCACCCACTTCATAGGGAGAGAAGGGACCCAGTGGCCCTGAGTCCAATAAAACACCTCTCAGCACCTAGAGCCCACATAGGTGGGTCCGGTGCTTCTGAGGACATTGAGGACAGACTCAATGAGGAGACCAACCTTTTAGTAAGGTTGACAAAAAGATTGGACTTGGAGACCAGACTCCTGGCTCTAGAGAAAGAGCGAGCAGAGATGGGCTAAGCTCCCATCAATGGTGGTAGCAACTTAAATAATAAGGACAAAGAACAATCTTATGATCCTAAAAGTCCCAAAGGGATTGTCCCTAAATTTAAAGAGGGTGAAGATATTGCAAAATGGTTCACAGCCTTTGAGAGGGGCTGTGAAATGAAAAAAGTGAAGTCACACTGGAGGGCACTCCTTTGGGAACTGTTCACTGTTAATTGCAGGGACAGGCTCCTGACCCTTACAGGGGAAGATGCTGGGTCTTATGACCTCATGAAGAACACTCTGATTGAGGGCTTTGGACTCACAACTGAAGAATATAGAATTAGATTCAGGGGGGCTCACAAAACCCAAGATCAGTCTTGGATTGACTTTGTTGACTACTCAGTTAAGACACTAGATGGATGGTTAACTGGCAATTATGTGCATGATTTCAATGGACTTTACAATTTGTTTATGAAGGAACATGTTTTGTGTAATTGCACCAATGAAAAGTTACATCAGCATTTGGTAGACCTAGGTCTACTTTCTCCGCAAGAATTGGGAAAGAAGGCAGACCACTGGGTCACGACTAGGGTAACAAAAACAGCCACTGGGGTGACCAAAAGAAAGGGGTTACAAAACCTCCCCAAGGGAAAGGGGGTGAGAACCCCAAAGATAAAAAGCCTGAGTCTGCAAAAGGGCCCCAAAAACCTGCTCAGGGGGTGGGTCCCAAAACTCTTCCCAGTCCAGTAATAGATACAAAGGGAAGAACTTTGATTCCCTAAAGGCCTGGTGCTTCAACTGTAAGAACTTGGGACACTTAACTGGAGATGCTACTTGTCCTAGCAAGAAGCCCCTAGTCCTCCTACAGCTACTAATGGTGTAGTCAGTCTCCAGATGGGATCAACAGTGTGCCCAGGGCAAATCAGGATTCACACCGAAGCAATCTAGTCACTGAGGGTGAAGTTGAGTTTGCCACTTTAGCTGTGTGGCCTCCCAACTTAAAGAAGTATTTGCAATACCCCTGGATCAATGGGACTAGAATAGAGGTCCTGAGGGATACAAGTGCCAGTGTCACTATGGTGAAAGATACACTAGTTTCCCCCGAGCGATACCTGATTGTGAAAACTTACCCAGTAACCAACGCTGACAGTGTTACTACTAGCCATGCAATGGCTATGGTGACATTAAACTGGGGGGTGGGGGGATACTGGCCTGAAACAGGTAGTGGTCTCTCCAAAGCTTCCAACTGCCTGTCTGCTTGGAAATGACCTAGAGACCTCAGCATGGGCTGAGGTAGAATTAAAAGCCCATGCAGCAATGCTGGACATCCCTAAAATTGGGTGTGTCAAGACTAGAGCACAGAGGTAAAAAAAAGAAGTGTTGGAGCCTGAAAGAATGGCCCAACCTTCCAAGAGAAAAGGTAAGAAGACTGGGAAACCAGTAACCCTGGGCAGAGCTCGCTGAGTTTCACTCCGTGGAATTCCGCGGAATTGCTGTAAAACTCCGCCAAATTCTGCAGAGTTCCACAAGCAGGCGGAGTTTCTGCCACCCTCAAATGATTCTGTAGGGACCTTCTTTGTGTCTCCTGCTGCTATCCGTTGCGCGCATGCACTTGATCATCTCTGTCACTTGCCTGTGCATGCAGCGCTGCCCATCCCCTATCTCTTCTTGCAGTGCCCATGAGCTTGCTGTTGCTTCTGCCACTTAGCTCGCCTCCACCCTCTCCTGCTCACTGTGTTGGCGGCCGTAGTGGTTCCGCTTCCCCCCTTTGGCTCTGCCATAGCAGCACACATTCCGTGTGTGCGTGTGAAAGTGAATAGGTGACCGAAGGGTCAGCCCGCGACTGGGAGATGAACCTCACCGGCAGGAAGAGATTGTTGGTAAGAACCGGCAGAGAAGCTGATGAGTGTAAATTCGTCCATAGTATTATCCTCATCTCTTTGAATCCCCCTCATAGTATAACCCCCAAAGTGCCATCTGACCAACATAGTTCTCACAGCTTTGCTCCACTGTTTCTCATTGACACACCATTGCAGCCTCTCCATCATCAATAAGATTCTTAAAGCATTCAACCCTCGGAAACTTCCTCTGCTAAGTCTTGCAGCCAGGAAGTTACCTGATTGCACCAGTGTCTCGCCGGTACTTTCCCCTTCATATCATCAGCGCTATCCACTGAGTGCTCCTGTCCCGAGGCGAGCTTTGTCAACTAAATTATATATTAATTTGCAGGCAAAATAAATATATTGGTTCAAAATACCGGGGTTACAGGGACAATGGACTCAGCGCCGCCGCTGATGCCGCTTCAGAACCACACTCAGGAAAGATCGCAACGCCGCCGACGCCGATCAGCTGCACTGACAGCCCATCCTGCCACCCAATTAGGATCTGAGAGAAAGAGGAGCAAAGACAGAGGCCCTGCAGGACTATGGGAAATGGATTGGCCATCTTGAAACATTCGACGGCTGAATGAACCTCAACTAATTATCCTTGAACTGTTGTTTGTTAAATAAACAGTAATTTAGAGTAACAACTTTAGCAAATATACAAAAGCAACACCAGAATTTTCAACTTTATTATGAACTAAGCGCTAACACTGTCACAATTTAAATCAACATTTATGAATATTTTGGGAATATGTATAGCCACACTATATTAACATGACAAATCCCTCCGATGAAATCGAGGAATGCCTACTTGGAAAATCTATCTTTATTTTTCCATTGGGTACACATAGGTAAAATAAAACCATGACTAACCTAATGTAACTATTGCGAGAGCATGGCAGGCATGAATTAAGATGCTATGATGACGTCTAGGTTAACACTAGAGCTACACTTCGAGATCGTGCTCAAATTTAAATTGAAGAAAACAGACAAGGGTCCTTTTTCCTGGTCACAAGGTGCAGTAACGGCTTCACGAAGCGTTTGTTACTCAAGGGGGAAATATCCCTCCGTGAACTTGCTTTTGAAAAACGTCTCAAATTAAAAATGGTCGCCACGCTTGATGCATGCCGGTAAACTCTGCTCCGCCAGGGGTTAGCAGAGTTCTTTTGCTAAACTCAGCCCTAAAAGCGGAGCGCAGAGCGGAAAAACTCCGCAAACTCCGCCGGTGGAGCAGAGGTTACCGTTCACCCTTAGAAACCAGTTTCTGAACAGCCAAAAACTCAGGACCCCTCTCCTCAGGGAGAGGACTTGGAAGCCCCAGAGGGAACTGAGCCCATGGAACCTGACCCTTACCAGGTTGAGCTCTTAGGCCCAGGGGGACCCACTAGGGCAGAGCTGTGCCTTGAACAGCAGACCTGTCCATCTCTTGAGAGCCTGAGGCAGCAAGCTGCTGCACAGGAAAATGGAGATGTCAGTGGTGCCCACAGAGCCTATTGGGAGGAGGGACTACTGTACACTGAGGCCAGAGACCCCAACCCGGTAGCCACTAGGAGAGTAGTAGTGCCTCAAAAGTACAGGGAGTTCTTACTCACTTTGGCTCATGACATCCCCCTAGCAGGACATCTGGGCCAAACCAAAACTTGGGAAAGGCTAGTTAGCCACTTTTACTGGCCCCAGATGTCTCAGAAGGTAAAGGAGTTTGTCAGCTCCTGTGTCATCTGCCAAGCCAGTGGCAAAGCAGGTGGACACCCAAAGGCTCCCTTAAATCCACTGGGGGTTCCCTTTGAAAGGGTAGGTGTGGACATAGTGCGTCCACTTGAACCTCCCACAGCATCAGGAAACAAATTCATACTGGTGGTAATGGATCATACCACCAGGTATCCTGAGGCAATTCCCCTTAGGACTACTATGCTCCTGCAGTAGCCAAGGCACTCATTGGTGTCTTCAACAGGGTAGGGTTTCCTAAGGAGATGGTTTCAGACAGAGGGTCAAACTTCATGTCAACTTACCTAAAACATATGTGGAAAGAGTGTGGAGTGCAGTACAAGTTTACTACACCCTATCACCCACAGACCAATGGTCTTGTTGAAAGATTTAACATTGAAGGGCATGATTATGGGGCTCCCTGAAAAGCTCAAAAGGAGATGGGATGTCCTCTTACCATGTTTGCTTTTCACCTAAAGAGAGGTGCCGCAGAAGGGAGTAGGGTTTTCCCCCTTTGAACTTCTGTTTGGCTATCCTGTTAGGGTACCATTCTGTCTTGTAAAATAGGGTTGGGATAAGCCTCTCCAAGAACCCAAACAAGATATTGTGGACTATGTACTAGGCCTAAGGTCCAGAATAGCAGAGTACATGGAAAAAGCTTCCAAAAATCTTGAGGCTAGCCAGGAGCTCCAGAAGCACTGGTATGACCAAAAGGCTGCACTGGTGGAGTTCCAACCAGGGCAAAAAGGTGTGGGTTTTGGAGCCAGTGGCACCAAGGACTCTCTAGGACAAATGGAGTGGCCCTTACCCCATCTTAGAAAAGAAAAGTGAGGTCACCTACTTGGTAGACCTGGGCACAAGCAGGACCCTCAAAAGGGTAAGCCATGTGAACCGCCTTTAGCTTTTCCATGACAGGGCTGATATCACCTTGTTGATGGTGACTGATGAGGATCAGGAGACAGAGAGTGAACCTCTCCCTGACCTCCTCTCTTACAGCCCCAAACATGGGTCAGTGGATGGAGTTGTTGATTCTGACATCCTCCCTGCCCAACAGCAGGCTGATTGCACGCAATTTTTGCGTCAGTATGCTAAGCTCTTTTCCTTAAACCCTGGTCAGACATACTGGTGTACCCATGATGTGGACACTGTGGACAGTGTACCTGTCAAAAATAAAATCTATCAACAGTCTGATCAAGTTAAGGAGAGCATCAGAGCTGACGTCAGCAAGATGCTGGAGCTAGGGGTTATTGAACCCTCTGAGAGCCCCTGGGCCAGCCCAGTGGTTCTAGTCCCCAAACCTCATCCACAGGGTGGAAAGAGAGAAATGAGGGGGCATATTATTAAGCGGCAGCTATAATTATCGCTGCCGCGCTTAGCGTGAGATTTCTTATCGCCGGCTATCGCTGGAAATTATCGCCATGCTAACGCTGTATTAACAACGCATAGCGCAATGGCGATAATTATTCCAGCGATAGCGGTGTTTTCCATGGAACATTGCTGGTTTTCCAGCGATGTTCCATGGAAAATGGCGATAACCTTGCTGATACGACCCTGTGGTCGTATCAGCATAATCCACCTCCCATGCAAAGTATGCCTAACACTGGATTTTAGCAGACGTTAAAATCCAGCGTTAATGGCCGGTTAGCGCGATTTTGTTTATCGCTACGCCGGCCGGGGCATTGTTGTAAATATCGTGAAGCTGCCTTCACGATATTTACCCATGTAGCATATTGAGGCACGCCTACTTTGCATCTCATTAACGTTGAGATGCAAAGCGGGTGCTAACTCACGGAATCACGCGCTAGCGTGTCCTTGCTAATCTTGCGATAAAATTATCGCCGCATTTCGGCCGAAAACGGACGCTAAAGCGGCGATAATTTTATCTCCCCCTCTTGTTAATATGCCCTGAGGTTCTGTGTAGCTTACAGAGGGCTCAACTCTGTCACCAAGATAGATGCTCACCCTATCCCAAGAGCTGATGAATTGATAGATAAATTGGGTGCAGCCAAATTCCTAAGTACCTTTGACTTAACTGTAGGGTACTGTCAGATTGGCATGGCACCAGGAGCAAAAGAAAAGACAGCATTCTACACACCTGATGTGCATTATCAGTTTACTGTTATGCCTTTTGGTTTAAAGAATGCCCCTGCCACCTTCCAAAGGTTGGTGAATCAAGTCCTTGCTGGATTGGAAGCCTTTAGTGCAGCATATCTAGATGATGTTGCTGTTTTTATCTCCACCTGGCAGGATCACCTGATCCACCTGGGGAAGGTTTTAAAAGCCCTGCAGACTGCAGGCCTAACTATCAAGGCATCCAAATGCCAAATAGGGCAGGGAACAGTGGTATAATTGGGCCACCTTGTTGGTGGAGTCCAAGTGCAACCCTTACAGCCCAAGATCCAGGCCATCATGGACTGGGTAGCACCAACAACCTAGACACAAGTCAGGGCATTCCTTTGCTTGACTGGGTACTACAGGAGGTTTGCAAAGCGATATGGGTCATTTGTGCCTCCACTCACAGAACTCACCTCCAAGAAGATGCCCAAAAGCGTAAACTGGATAGTTATCTGTCAATAGGCTTTTGACATCCTGAAAGAGGCAATGTGCTCAGCACCAATTCTAAAAGCTCCAGACTATACTAAGCAGTTTATTGTGAAGACTGATGCCTCTGAGCTAGGGAGAGGAGCAATCCTATCCCAGACCAATGATGAAGGCCAAGAACAACCTGTTGCTTTTATAAGCAGGAGGTTACTCCTCAGGGAGCAGCGTTGGAGTGCCATTGAGAGGAAGGCCTTTTCTGTGGCTTGGTCCCTGAAGAAGCTGAGACCATACTTGTTTGGGACTCACTTCCTAGTTCAATCTGACCACAGACCTCTCAAATGGCTAATGAAAATGAAAGGTGAAATTCCTAAATATTTGAGGTGGTCCATCTCCCTACAGGGAATGGACTTTATAGTGGAACACAGACCTGGGACTGCCCATGCCAATGCAGATGGACTTTCCAGGTTCTTCAACTTAGACAATGAAGACTCTCTAGGGAAAAGTTAGTCTCATCCTCTTTAGTTTGGGGGAGGGGTTGTTTAAGAAAGTGGCATCTTTTTGAATGGTTGCCCCCACTTTTTGCCAAACTGCTGATGTACTTTGACTGAGTGTGCCCTGGGTCCTGCCAAACAAGTACCCAGGGCCTATCTTCTTTCCCTAAAACTGATTTAAGACAAAACCCAATTGGCAGTCTTTGGCCACAGGTCAGTCCCTTGTAAATGGTACCATAGGTACCAAGGGCACTGGGACCAGGGAAGGCCTCTAAAGGCTGCAGCACTTATTGTGCAACCCTTAGAGGCCCTGTACCTTTACACACACACACTGCCATTGCAGGCTGCATGTTTTGGTGCAGAACAAAGTGAAGAGTCGACATGGCACACATCGCTGTGTGCCACACATCCCTGTGTGCCATGGCTACAAACCACTGCCCTGGCATAGGTCAGCCACCCCTCCAGCTGAGTGCACTATACCAGTGGTGAGGGTACAGATACATGAGCCCTGTACCCCTACAGTGTCTAAGCCAATTCTTAGACATTGTAATTACAGTAATGCCATTAAGAGTATATGGTGCTGGGAGTTTGTCATTACGAACTCCACGGCACCATAATGGCTTTACTGAAAACTGGGAAGTCATATATCAAATATCAAACTTCTCAGCACATTAAACCCACACTGATGCCAGTGTGGGATTTAATGACAAATGCACTCAGAGGGCATCTTAGAGATACCCCCTGAAAAACAACCTAACACTAGTGTCCTGGTTGAGTGGCTGCTCACCAGCTGCCACCACCAGGCACGTTTCTGGAACCCTGGGTCAAGAGCCTGCTGCTCTCGGGGGTCTGAAACAATGCACATCCTGGGACGAGGTGCCAAGCCTCCTCCATCAGGATGGGCATGGTCCATGAAGGGGAAGCTTCAAAGGCTTGCTGCCTTAGTGAGCTACCCCAGCCATTTGCTACTTCAAGCAACTGGCCCCCACCGGTTCTGACCCCCACTTTGGGCAGGAGAATCGGTGGGAAAACCAAGTGAGGAAGGGAGGTGTGCCCACCTTTGTCTACCCCACCCCTCAGGCGGAGGAGGCGAGGTGAAGCACAACTCTCAGTCCCTGCCATCTTGCAGATTGGGGGACCCAACCAACCAGGGAGAGGCTTATGCCTCCTCCCACTGGAGGGTGGCATAATAGGGGGTGTATCCATCCCAAGGAAGGGGCCCATTGGTCCCGACCCTTACTTACCTGTAACGCCCCTAAATCTAGTATTTAGGGGCAACCCTGAACCATGCCTCCTCAGACAAGAACCGACTAAGAAGAAGGACCAAAGAAGCCGTGCTGAACTAAGAAGAGGAGGACGCCCACTGACTTGGCCCCAGCCCTATATGCCTGTGCGCACCTCAAACCTGCTCCAGCAAAATACTGGTGTGTCCTGCAGCCAGCAGCCCTCAAGAACCCAAAGGACCTGCCCTGCCTTTCAAAGCCAAGACTTTGTCTCCCGTAAGCACCGGATTTGCTCAACAACAGACTCTGGCTCTGGCTAAATCCGCAAGTCTGCACCACTCTGCACCCGACGCCCACGGCCCGACTTTGAGTGGCCAAACGCCATGAAGAGGTCTCCCCGGCGATCTTGACCTTTGATCTGGTGATCTCTGACCTGCCTCGAATCTCCAATCGGCGCCTGCAGCCCCTTTCTGGAGGATCACCCTGACCCCGACAGGAGCTGGTAAGAAAACCCAACACCTAAAGACACCCCTGCACACGACGTCCCACGGCCTTAGGTGGCCCAACCGACGGTGTCCCAGCATCCCGAGGCATCCCAACTTACCTCTTCAACCGGTGGTCACCTCCAGAAGATCGTCATCCCCGAGCCTGCAGTGTTTTTTGAACCAGAGAATCCCCATTGAAATCAACAGGGCAACCAACGCCAAAATAGCACCCTGCACTCAGCCGCCCCTGCACCGCTGCAGGTGTACCTTGGGTGCCAACTCGGATCCCCCTGAGCCTAACACCAAGAGCTTTGCTCCCACAACCTTGTGGCCTACTCGTGAGCAGCCACCAAGCAGAGGCCCCCTATCACCCATTGGATAACATTGGGCCTCAGCAGTCTGCACCCGGCCGCCCTAGTGCCATGGTGGGTGCTTTGAGAGTGCATCCTTGACCTGGAGAACCCTGGTTCTAACCCTAGAATACCAACTCCCACAAACAAGTACTTACCTGTAAACCAATAACTTCATTTCCTCCCATAGGACTGCATTGACTGCTTTCTTGTGAAAATTGTTCGAAGTGTGGAGTTGGTTTTGTATGAAAACTTGAAAAACTGCAAATATCTAAAAACTGCTTTACTTACCTTTTCTCTAGGAAATGTCCCAGTGTGATATCTAGGCATATCACACTGATTAGAAAAAGTAATCCATAAAGTAATCTGAAAAGTAATCAAAAGTAATCTAACAGTCAATCAATCAGGGAGTTTTAAGCACGCTACTCACCCGTGAGGGTCTCAAGGCACTGGTGGGGGGGGAGCAGCTCCGGTCAGTCGAAGAGCCAGGTCTTGAGGGTCCTCCTGAATATGTGCAGGGCGGGGTCTCGTCTGATGTCAATCGGGAGCTCGTTCCAGGTCTTGGCCGCGATGTAGGAGAAGGTTCTTCCTCCCGTTTTTGCTCTGAGGATGCGCGGGGGTTCGGCAAGGGCAAGCTCGGTGGATCAGGGGTTCCTGTTGGGTACGTGGAAAGAGATTCTATCGTTGAGATATTGGGGTCCGGTGTTGTGGAGGCATTTGTAGGTGTGGGTGAGTATCTTGAAGGTTACTCTCTTTTCAACGGGGAGCCAGTAGAGGTTATGCAGGTGTTGGGTGATGTGTTTGTGATGAGGGATGCCGAGGACGAGTCTGGCAGCAGTTTTCTGTATGGTCTGGAGTTTTTGCGGAGCAGAGACTTGTTGATCCCGGCGTAGAAGGCGTTTCCATAGTCCAGTTTACTGGTTATGAGTGCATGGGTGACGGTCTTCCTTGATTCGGGGGGATCCATTTGAAGGTCTTTTGGAGGATGTGGAGGGTGTTGAAGCAGGTGGAGGCGATTGCGTGGACCTGTCGGGTCATGGAGAGGGAGGAGTTGAGTATGATGCTGAGGTTTTGGGCATGGTCCGTGGGGGTGGGGGCTGCTGAGGGTGGTGGGCCACTAGGTGTTGTCCCATGTTGAGGGGGAGGGTCCAAGGATGAGGACCTCTGTCTTCTCCTAGTTGAGCTTCAGGCAGCTGCTGCTCATCCAGGATGCGACGTCCTTCATTCCTTCCTGGAAGTTGAGTCTGGTGGTGATGGGGTCCTTGGTGAGGGAGAGGATGAGCTGGGTGTCGTCGGCATAGGATACTATGCTGAGTCCGTGCTGTCTGACGATGGCGGCGAGGGGGGCCATGTAGAAGTTGAAGAGCGTGGGGCTGAGCGACGATTCTTGGGGTACTCTGCAGTTGATTTCCGTGGATTCAGAGAGGAAGGGTGGCAGTCTGATTCTTTGGGTTCTGCCGGTGTGGAAGGAGCGGAGCCAGTCAAGGGCGGTTCCCTGAATGCCGGCATCATGTAGTCTGGTGGTGAGTGTGCGGTGGGAGACGGTGTTGAATGCTGCAGAGAGATTGAGTAGGATCAGGGCTGTGGTGTGTTCTTGGTCGAGGAGGGTGTGGATGTCATCTGTGGCGGCGAGTAGGGAGGTCTCGGTGCCATGTTTGCTGCTGAACCCGGATTGGGAGGGGTCGAGGATGGAGTTTTCTTTGATGAATTTCGTTAGTTGGACGTTGACGGTCTTCTCAGTGACTTTGGCTGCGAAGGGGAGGAGGGAGATGGGTCGGTAGTTCTTGAGGTCCGTGGGATCTGCTGAAGGCTTCTTGAGAAGGGGTCTGACTTCTGCGCATTTCCAGTTGTTGGGAAAGATGCCTGCTTCAAAGGTGGTGTTGATAGTGCGTCGTAGTACCGGAGCGATGGCGCCGGCGGCTCTGTGTGAGATGTGCGGGGGAAGGGGTCCGTGGGGGCTCCTGAGTGGATGCCTTTCATGGTCGATGTGGTGTCTTCGGTGGTGACTGGGGTCCAGGAGGAGATGGTGGGTTGGTTGGCATTGTTGGAGGAGGGAGTGGTTTCGGAGTCAGGTGTCTGGTCATTGAAGTTGTAGTAGAGGCCTTTGATTTTCAGATGGAAGTAGGAGCCGAGCTTGTTGCAGAGGTCTTGGGAGGGGGTAATTTCCACTGTATTGAAAGTATTTACAAACCTGTAACAAAGACATTTTCATTCAGCTTGCTTGTATTGTTCAACCTGCCATTTACACTTACCTCTGCCAGGCTTGCTTGGTTCTAGAAAATAAATATAACTAAAGAATATTTTTATACAAACAAATTGGTCTGAGTTTAGTCTTTGAGTGTGGGATATCATTTGCTGCCTGAGTGTGTACAACAAATGCTTAACACTACCTTCTGATAAAGCCTTACTGCTCGTCCACACTACCACAAATAGAGAGTAAGGTGCTATCTACTTTTACCTCTGCCTACCTTTGGGGTTCCACTATACCTTATTTTGGTATAGTATATACAGAGCCATCTTCCTACAAACCTGAAAATGGCGAGTCATGGATTTTTTCACAGAGCCATTGTGGTCTCTTTCACTATCTCTCACAGCCTAGCAATCTCTGAAGTGTTCTTTGTTTTTTAGGCCACATAAGTGTAGATTATTTTAGAGAGAGTGGTTCCAGGTTGTGATAACATTTAGTATGCTCACAGTGCAGGTTTCAAGTTTGACAATATGATTTATTTGAAAGTAGAGAATTTGTAATGGAATGTTACTGGACAGGTCTTAATAGCATTCTGGAGGGTTTGAGTGTCCCTTTCCTTGCAAGACGGATGGAAAGATATTGAACAAGATGGCTCCTTGTCTGATCAATGCAAGATGATAGAGTCTTTGAGGATGATAGTGCAAATTCAGCCAGCGGCAGCTCCTCTGCTATGGTGGAGGAGCGTTGCCCCCACTGCTGAAAGGCAGCAGATAAAAAATAAAATGATAATAAAGCAATTCTATTATCATTTTATATTTCACTGACTCAGCCCAGTCAGCTGAGTCTAGCGCGGGGTCATCCTAGGTTAGCAGCAGCCAGGGAGTAGGAGTGGTGTGCACCGTAAGTGCCCATGTTGGTTTGGACAGCCCGCTTAGGCCGTGGAAACCGACATGTGCACTTACATTTCTCCAACCCGAGCTGTGTTGCACAGCCATTTGGAGAACAGGCATAGACTCCCAAGCCCTAACTGAGTGGCATTTCAGCCCGCTCAGACCAATCCCGGTGTTTCTCCCAAGCTGAGTAATTGCATTAGAGCAGCGTCTGAATTGGGATGGGAGTCTGGGAGCCTGTGCCCATGGAATGCCGCGAGCAGAGCAGAGGATCACCGAGGCGGCGATGCCAGCAGAAGGTAAATGTTTTTTTAAATTATTTTTCACCTGCGCATGCCCTGGTAAGAAACCCTAATGCCCCACATCTTAAAAAGACAGCCAACCGCCACTGGATAGAGCTATTACTAGGTGAAGTGTTTTATGAGCGGGAGTCGAAGGAAGCTGAAGGAAGCCATGTAATAAACATTTTTTCAAACTGCCTATTTTTCAATTCTTGTTGATGATCGGTGGGGAGTGTATTGTATTGTATTAGCATTCATTTATCACTTTCCACTAGACTTATAGCAAGACATAATTTCTTTCAGGGTGGCAAATCAGACTTTACTTCATTAGTAGTGCATGATTGCAGAGGTGTTGCTTGGTATGATGTTTAATAGGGACATTTCTAGGTGTTCTGGGAAATAATTTTGAGTGTGCTCTAACTTGTCACTGTGCAGTGTTGCCTGAGTTATGTTGGTAAGGTGTGCCTGCAATAGCATTGCAGTTTGCATATTCAGATCTGTAGTTCATTTGAGTTCTCTCCAGTTCATATTATGTTTTGGGACACGGTCACGTCTTGTTTAATTATAGTGGTTGTTCATTAAACATATTTCCTTCAGGAGCATGTTCCTGAAGCTTGCACATTTCTATAGAGCAAAAACTTGCACGTAATAATTTTTGGGGAAAGTGGGGTGATCATAAGTGGCACTATTTTGAACTTAAGATTTTCCTTTAGCAGGATAACCTGTGCTTAGATTGTGGAAAAATGGGCCCTAATCCATGAGCGATGCTGAGGGCTTTGAATGAAATTTATAGAGACAGTGCAGGCAAGTGTGAGGTTTTGTAAGTGCTGGAGTGAAGTGCTTCTGTCTACTCAAAGTTAGCACTTCTCTTGTCATTGCATTTAGAATCTGTTGCAGAATAAGTGTTTTAATAGTCCAATTTACAGATCATTGGTCTAGACAAATCATGACAAGACTAGAGTCCTAGAGGGTAACGCCCTGTGGAATGGAGTCCCAGGTGTGAGAAAATCCTATATAGTATTCCCATGGTGAAAATATTTTGATGAGTTGGATAACCTTTATGTTGGGAAGGAAAAGTCCTCTGCATAGTAATGGACATGTGCACCTGCCCTTAGTGCCCATTTGTACTGATGTCTGGATCCCTTATGCTGATTTATGTTGTCATAGGCAAACATGAATAATGCCATGACATGGGCCTGTCTCATGGATAACCAATCTTGTTGGACCGGAAGAGGGGCCCAAGGGGCTGCGCTCATAGTGGTAGAAGGCTACCTCTTTCACCGGGAGTTAAGCAGGACTATCGCGGTGGAAGCAGAATTGCGTGTAGTGATCAGTAGGAGTGAAAAGGTTCTTTTTAACTTGTCTTACTGAAGTGAAGCCTACCGGCTCACACACTTTTTAAAGTTCTGCTGCTGTGTGCTTAAATCACCCTTGGCCTACATCAGTTAGGTGTGAAGTGCTGTGCAGTGCAGGGGTGGCGATTCTGCACTGGTTGTACGCGTGCCTGCGAAGGGTACAATACAGGGCTAGAGAAGTGCTGTGCAGTGTGTGCATGGTCGGTGCATGTACTGGGTGTATGTGTACCTGCGAAGAGGACAGTACATGAAGGATGTTGTGCTCGGCAGTGCGTGCATGGTGAGTGCATGCACAGGTGCATGTGTACCTGCAAAGAGTACAGTACAGGAAGGTTATAGTGTTGTGTAGTGAATGCATGGTGAATGAGTGTGCTGGCTGCATGTGTGCCTGCAAGTGGCAACCCATAAAGGCTACAGTACTGAGCAGTGCATGTAGAGTGAATATGTGTACTGATTGTATGAGTGTCTGTGGTGGCACAATATATGGAGGTAGCAGTGCTGGATAGTGTGTGTGTGTGTGTACATACACTGAATGCGAGTGTGTCTGTATTGGTGCATTACATGGAGGACCATGGATTCCATATAGGGCGATCCAGACCTGCTTGGTGAAGACATGAGGAGGTAGAGGATTCCCCCTAGACAGATTTGTGTACTGCTTCATACCTGTGAGCTGGGTGGGATACACTGGAGGAGGGAGAGCGAGGCTCATCTGTACACTTCAAAGGGTGTTCTCTGATTTCAGTAAGAGATCACAAGGAAGGGGCCTGGATGCATCTCAGGAAAGAGATGGGCTTTTAAGGGAATCATAAAGAGAAGGTTCGGAACCCAAGATTAACCTTTTGCTGCACATATCACTGTCATTTACATTTAGGAGTGAACTCTAGTCACTCCCATGGCCCTTGCTGTGGGACTGTCAGCTTTTGAGTCTCTCCTGCTGTGACAGATGGTTATTCAAAAGGAAGAGGGAGAGGAGAAGTATGTACTTCAAAAGAAGCAGAACCCCAACATAAAACTTCTAAGACTCAAACTCCAAATCACATTAAGGGCCCGATTGCGAGTCTGGCAGTCCACGGACCACCAGACTCGTGGGGGTGCACCGGCGGCAGTCTCCCGATCGCCCTATTATGATTCGGTAAGTCGGACCGCCACAGTCCCATCGCAGTGCACCAGGGAACCACTGTTGCCTGGCAGTGTTGAAGCAGCTAGGTGACCGCAATATGCTTGGCGGGACCGCCGCGGTATTACGAGTTTCCTCTCCACTGGCGGTGTCATGGAGGATTCTACTCCATGAACACCGTGGCAGAGAGCAAATAAAGGGAGCCCTGCAGGGCCCCCTCTGCCTCCTCCACATGGGAATGCATGCAGGGGGGCACAACATGCACACCCCAGTGTGCATGCACCCTAGTTCCTGCACTGCATGGACTTTTCAGTCCATGCCATGCAGGAACTGTTTTTGGCGTTCCCATTGTGGTGCCCATTTTCTGAAGCACCGCCAAAAACCAACCCGCCAGACAGGAGGAAACTCCTAATGTGGCGGCCGGTCTGATCACGGCTTCGGCAGTGAGGCGGCAGGGCAGACCCAGAGCCGCAACACCAAATTCGTAATCAGGCCCTTAGATGTTCCTCCCAAGTGGCACTGAACACTGCAATGTCATCCAGGTAGGCAGCACTGAAATCCTCCAGCCCAACCAACACCTGGTTGACCAACCTCTGAAAGGTGGCAGGAGCATTCTTCATCCCAAAGGGCATCACCCGGAATTGGTAGTGCCCATCTGGTGTGGAGAATGCTAACCCCTCTCTTGCCCCATCAGTTAAGGCGATCTGCCAGTACCCAGACGTTAGGTCAAATGTACTGAGGTACCGGGCAGCCCCCAACCGATCGATGAGCTCATCAGCTCTGGGGATGGGGAGCGCGTCAGTCCTAGTGACTGAATTGAGCCCTCGGTAGTCCACAGAGAACCGGAGTTCTGGTATGGCACCAGGTGCGGCAGCCTTCGGGACCAAGACCAGTGGGCTGGCCCAAGGGCTGTTTGAGGGCTCAATCACCCCAAGCGCTAACATCTTGGAGACCTCCTCCTTGATGCAAGCTCTGACCCTGTCAGTCACTCGGTAAATCTTATGTTTTACTGGAGGACTGTCCCCAGTGTCCACATCATGGACGCACCACTGAGTGACACCGGGGGTCAGGGAGAACAGGTCAGAAAACTGCCCCAAAAGTTGGCGGCAGTCACTCTGCTGTTCAGGGGTCAGGGCGGGAGAGAGATTCACACCGTCCACTGACCCATCTTGCTCCTTTGCAGACAGGAGGTCAGGAAGAGGCTCAGTCTCCTCTTACATCCCTGCATCTGTTGCTAGGAATATGTCCACTTCGGACCTCTCCAAGTGGGGCTTAAAGCGGTTCACATGTAGGATCCCCAAAGGGTTCCTAGGAGACTGCAAGTCCAACAAGTAGGTGACGTCACTCTTGCGCTCCACCACCTCAAATGGACCTGTCTACTGGGGCCATGACCCAAACCTTCTGTCCAGGTTGAAACTCGATCAGAGTGGCATTCTGATCATACCAGTGTTTCATTTCCTCCTAGCTGGCTTCCAGGTTCGCCTGAGTAAGTTGCCTGAAGCGCTTAGTCTGGTTTTTGAAGGCCAGCATGTAGCTATATACATCCTGGGGAGGTTTACTTGGAGCTTTCTCCCAGCCTTCTTTCACCAGACTCAGAGGTCCTCTTACAGGATGGCCAGCTCAAAGGGACTGAACCCTAAGGACTTCTGGGGCACCTCTCTGTTAGCAAACAGAAGGCATAGTAAGAGGACGTCCCACTTATGCCTCATCGGCTCACCAAGTCCCATAATAATGCCCTTCAGGGTTCTGTTGAATCTCTCAACCAGCCCATTACCCAGGGGGTGGTAAGGAGTGGTGAACTTATAGGTCACACCGCACTGCTGCCGCAAGGACTTCATATACTTAGATATGAAGTTGGTACCCCGGTCAGACACCACCTCTCTGGGGAACCCCACACGGGAGAAAATCCCCATCAACGCACGACCCACCACGGGGGCCGTCACAGTCCAGAGAGGATGGCTTCCGGGTACCGGGTGGCATGGTCCACCAAGACCAGGATAAACCTGTTGCCCATGGCTGTCTTGGGATCCAGAGGCCCCACAATGTCAATTCCCACCCTCTCATAGGGGGTGCTGACTACCGGGAAAGGTTGGAGAGGAGTCTTACACTTCCTCCCACTCTTACCACTTGCCTGGCAAGTCTGGCAAGACCTACAGTGAGCATCAGAATGCTTGTGCATTTGGGGCCAGTAAAAGTGGGTGACAAGCCTCTCAAAGATCTTGTCTTGCCCCAAATGCCCTGCCAAAGGCACATCATGAGCCAGACCCAGTAGGAAGGCTCTGAAGCGCTGGGGTACCACCAGCACACGGGCTGACCCAGGCTCAGCAACCTTAGGCTCACTATACAGAAGACCATTTTCCCAGTATATCCAATGTGATCCGGACTGATCACCTGCTGCCTGGTTTGCAGCCTGCTGCCACAAACCAATGAGAGAAGGGCACGTCTGCTGCTCCTGACAGAACTCCTCCATGGTGGGCCCTCCTTCTTGCTGCCAGTGGGTCAGCTCAGGCAGGTCCCCCAGTTTAGCTACCTGTGCCCCTGTAGGCTCCAGGGCATCCCCCTCAGGGTCTACCTCCTCCTGGACCGTGAGAACTTCGGGCCTGTTTCCCGCGCCCCCTGCCTCTTCTCTTCCCGGCAGGCACCTGGGCCACTCTTTCAGGCTCCAGGTCCTCTTGAATGCCCTTCCCGGCTGCCATTGACCAAGTGGTCACACACGCCCACTCAGGCAGACCCAATATCTCCAAATGAGACCTCCGCTCCACCTTCGCCCAAGGGGAGCTCTCAAAATCATTGCCTAGCACACAGTCAACAGGCATGGCTGGCCTAACAGCTACTTTCAAGGTACCTGAGACCCCCCCACTCAAAGGGACCCTGTGCCACTTTGCAGAGGCACTCTGAATTGTCAGCAGCAACTACTGGGTAGAATGTTTTGGGGACCACCTGCTCTTCAGACACCAGTCGACAACTGACAGCTGTCACACTGGTTCCGGTGTCTCTCGGAGCCTCCATACTATGGCCATTGATGGTCACCCACTGCCTGTACTTTTTAGTGTTATCAGGCAGGTGAGTCCTTGGGACCATCTCACTGTCTCCTAAAGAGACCAGGGACATCTCTGCGGGACCCCACCCACCTTGGGCACCCAACTCCTCCGCCAAGGCTTCACTAGCCAGTCCCCGGGGAGTTGCACCAGTGGGTGCGGTGGTAACCGGTTTGGGACACTTAGGATCCCCCCGGAAGTGGCCCACCTGACCACAACTAAAACAGGTCTTGGGACCCCTCTGAACAGGCTTACCTGTCGGGACCCAGGGTTTCTTTTCAGTGGGAGGCTGGGAACCCTTACCTTGGATCCATTGGGGATTACTTTGGGGCCCTTTTTGGAACTCCTTCTGTTTACCCTTGTCCCCCCCACTCTTCTTCTGGGGACCCTGCCCACCCTTGGCAGAGTCTCCCACAAGACCTTTGTGGACCCTGGTGCTGACCCAGCGGTCCGCCTCCACAGCAAGCTTCCTGGGGTCAGTCAGCTTACTATCAATCAGGTGCTGGCGTAGCTCTGGAAAACAACTACTGGACAAGTGCTCCCATGCAACCAAATCATAGAGCCCCTGTAAGTCAGTTACCTTGCTACCCTTCACCCATCCATCCAGTGCTCTGTAAAAATAAGATGCATACTCCACTCAAGTACTTGACTCCAGCTTCTTGCAGTTCCTAAATTTCTGCCTATAAAGCTCTGGGATCAACCCATACCTGGCTATCAAGGCTTCCTTCATGGGGGCATAGGACATCTGATCCTCTGTGGGCAAAGCTAGTAGGGTCTCTCTCCCTTCACCTATGAAGCAGCCCCACAACCCCGCTCCCCAATCTCTCTCAGGGACCCGGTGGGACTTCATTGCTATTTCATAGGCCTTAAAATACTGCCCAATGTCCTCATGCTTCATGAAATCTTTGATAACATCTTTGGGAATATATACTTTTCCTTCCCCAGGCACTGATGGTGTGCTGCCACCAGAGGGAGTGATTTCTAGACTCTTTGCTTTCAGCTCCAACTCCCTCAACACTCTCTCATGCTCTAAAAGCATTTTCTTTTCCTCCATGGCCAATTTCTTGCTTTCCAACTCCAACCTCTTATTCTCTAAGTCACCCTGGCTCCCCAGCTTGAGCTTAGCAAGCTCCATTTCATGCACTCTGCTTCTCTCCCTGTCCTCTAACTCTTCTGGAGACAGACACCTTGAAGACACACTGCTGCCTTCCCAGGGAGGCACCCCCCCTCCAGTTAGGCCCACTAGCCCATCCTGCTGCCCTTCTAAATTCTCCCCCTCCACCATATGCTCCCCGGTCTGCCCACTGGCCTTCCTTGCTTCCAACCAGACCCTCAGCGCCTTTTGAAATTCCTCCTTTCTGGTGAGGCCTTTCATGGAGATTTTAAATTTTTTGCAGATGGCTTTAAGTTGTGGCACAGTGTAGGTATCAACCCTCTCCTCTTCAAATTCAATATCCACAGATGCAAGTGATGCTGCTTTGCTCATGGTGAAAATTGGCAGTTCTCAAGAAGCAAACAATGCCCAGAAACAAACTCTACCAAATGTATGTGGTTGCGTAATGGTCTGCACTATGCTAGTAGTGTACACCAATCACTGTATGTAAGTCACAAATGCAAGTCCAGATCCTCACCGCTGACTACCAATGTTAGAAATGGGGGTCTCTAGTTGGCAGAGGTAGGTACCTTTGTCCAAATCTGGACCCTTGCTTCTAGTCAGGGCTGGGCAAAGAAATGTCGTGAGACCAGGATTGCAAGTATCTGGAGGGGAAGAAATCGGTGGGTTTCTTGATTAAATCTTGAAAATCCAACCAACAGTTCCCGTATATAGATATATTACCAAACCACTATTTGAGGAGGGAAATTTTAAGATTACGAATAGGAATTAACCCTTGTTATATGAATAACGGGATAAAAGAGGCTATGATGGATCCTGAAGGAAATTGCACCTGCAGCTTAGGTACGAGATGCGATATTTTACACTTACTGTTAAATTGTCTTAAGGTCCTTGATACACTGAAATTGTTTTTACGACCTATATTTATAAAATATGGTATAAAGAACCGTGCACAGGCAGCAGAATTGTTAACGGAAATGATCTATTTAGATATCGCATGTGCACTGGGGAGATTTATGTTGGAGGTTAAAAACGTTTTTAATGTATATAAAACCGGGATTTTATTACATTTATTTTAGGATAACTGGACAGTTTAGGAAAGGTAATAACTATTTATTATGGTATTGCATTTTTTACTGTGTACAATTGATTATAATATTGTATTATGGAAAGAAGGAAATGTTTCCTTTACTTTTATGTTTAAGGACCAATGGTCTAAATAAACATTACCTTGACTTGACTAGTCAGGGTAAGGGGGATACACTTCTAAAATAACCCCTGCTCACCCCCTTGTTAGCTTGGCACGAGCAGACAGGCTTATCTCAGAGGCAGTGTGTAAAGCATTTGTGAACACATACAGTAATACAGTGAAAACACTACAAATGGACACCACACCAGTTTAGAAAAATAAGTAATCTTTATCTAAACCAAAACAAGACCAAACGACAAAAATCCACAATACAGTAATAAAAATATGACTTTCAGATGGCAGAAATAGTTCAGTTCAATGCAAGTTGTAAATGCAACACTTTTCTCAAAAGTACCTTAGATGCGTCACGCAAAACAAACAAAATGGCCGCAGGGAAGGTGATGCGTCGGTTCCCTACACTCAGGGAATGTGATGCGTCGATTCCTTGCTTTTGGGGGAGGTGATGCGTCGGTTCCTTACTGCAGCGCAGGGGAGTTGATGCGTCGATTCCTTACCGGAGAGAAGGTGATGCGCTGTTTTCTTACTGCATGAGGAGTTGATGCGTCTGTTTCTTACTGCGGCCCCCAACGATGCTACAGTCTTCGCGCCTCGATGCGATGCGTCAATCCGGTACGATGCGTGGCTTCGTGCAGTCGCACAGCAGGCTTGCATCGGGATCGGTGCGGTGATCTCGGACCTCGGAGATCGTTGCACCCGATGCATCATGCGGCGATTTCTCGAGCTGCGGCAGGTGCTGCGACGGTTTCTTCGATTATGCGTCGGAAACAGGTGCGATGCGTCACGCTTCTTCGATGTTGCGTCGATTTTCCAGCTCCCAGCGACAAACAGTCTCTAGAGGTCCTAAACAGCAGCAGGCACCTCTTTGCAGGTTGGAATTCCCAGCAAGGGAATTCAGGGGAGCTGGTGGTGAAGTCTTTGTATCCCTGAGACTTCAGAACAGGAGGCAAGCTCAGTTTCAAGCCCTTGGAGATCTTTTCTTCAAGCAGGTGACAAAGCAAACAGCAAAGTCCTTTTTCTCCTTTCCTTGGCAGCAAGCAGCCACTGCAGGCCAACCCCAGACAGCAAACAGCACAGGGGCAGTATTCCTCCTCAGCTTATCCGGCTCTTCTCCTTGGCAAAGGTTCCTCTTGATTTCCCAGAAGTGATCTAAAAGTCTGGGGTCTGGGCCCCTCTTTTTATACACCAAAATCCTTTGTTCTCTGAAGGCAGAGAGTGTCTGTACCCAGCCAAAACCAGTTCTGTGGGGCACTTTGCAAGTGCACAACAACCTCCATTGTGAGTGTGAGCCCTGGCTCCAGACACACCACAGGGGGGTGGAGCCGTCATTGTGGAAGGCAGGCACAGCCCTATTCAGGTGAAGGTGCTACTCCTCCCACCACTCCAAATGCAGACCAAGCCTATTCAGCCCAGCCCTGACTCATCAGACTTCTGGAGCTGCTGCCCCTCTCCAGCCCCTGTCATCCAAAAGCCAGACATGCAATACACAAACCTAGCAGAGGCACACTGGATGGTTAAGCAAGAAAATATCTACTTTCTAAAAGTGGTATTTTCAAACACAGAATGTAAAAATCACCCTCACTAAAAGATGGACTTTCACATTCTGAGTTCAGGCATACTAAACTTTACTTTTCTATCTTGTTCCTAGGGTCAGTTATGTTTATAAGATGTTATAAACAAACTCCTCATTCTGTCCTATGGGAACAGATAGCCTTGCAATAGTGAAAACGAAATTGGCAGTATTTCACTATCAGGACATGCCACACACTTCAGGGCATGTCCTACCTTTCACATACAATGCACCCTGCCCACAGGGGTACCTTGGGCCTACCTTAGGGGTGACTAATATGTAGAAAAGGGAAGGTTTAGGGACTGGCAAGTGTGTGCACTTGCCAAGTCGACATGGCAGTCCCAGACTGCACACAGGCTCTGCAATGACAGGCCTGAGTCACATTTTACAAGCTGCTTCTGTGGGTGGCACAATCAGTGCTGCAAGCCCACCAGCAGCATTTGATTTACAGGCCCTGGGCACACATAGTGCACTGTACTAGGGTCTGACAAGTAAATCAAATAAGCCAATAATGGAATCACTAATCCATAACAATAATTTACAAAGGGAGCACTTGCACTTTGGCACTGAACAGCAGTGGCAAAGTGACCAAAGCATCTAGACCAGCAAAAATGGAGTCCAACACACAGCAAAACACAGGAGGTAAAGGCAAAAAATGGAAGGGAGACCCACGCCAATGGTGTCAGGTCTAACACCAATGAAATACTAGAGCCATGACCTCAAGGGAGAAATGTGTTATTGTATGTGAGTGTCGTAACTTTTATTTGAATGAGTAGAGTTAGGGAAAAAAAACTTATTTTTGTTATAAAAATAAGTATTTGGCTGGACATTTAGTGATTGCTGCTGCTGCACACTCTTTCAGTTATGTGTTGTGTTAAAAATCTGTATCCACACCTCCCCCAAGGGACCCATAGACTGCTCGTTCACATCTACCAATGAGAGTCAAGTGCAGAAGGGGTACGTGGCCGGGTTGCTTAGAGTCCATAGAAGCCAGGCCCCGGGACTTCAGGACTAAAAGGCCTCAACCACCACAGTTGAGCCGAGTGGCCCCTGTATTCTCTGAAAGGGGTTTTGATACTCTGTTTGGAGATGTTTCTGGAGGAGTAAAATATCCTTAGACCTGATTGGGGTGACATCACAGGTTTGTCACACTCCACATGTTAATTTTTCATTTTTTGATAAATAGAGGTTCGAGTGATTCTGAAGCATGTAGTGTCTGTTGAATGAAATATGCCTTTTGAGCTTCCCAAGGAAAGGAATATGATATTATAGTATGTTGTCTCTGAATTATTGCATCTTCAGGATCAGCTTGATTAAGGAAAATCCTAATTTACTGGTGAACTTTCCAGCTGAGAGGAAAATGGAATGAACACTCTGGCTGGGATGATAGCAAGCAAAGCTAAAGGAATATATTTAGGAAACATGGGGGCATATTAGCAAGGGCACTATCGCCGCTTTAGCGGCACTTTTTGCCGCTAAAGCGGCGATATTTATATCGCTCTATCAGCAAACTGTCTCTAACAGCAGTTAGCGACAGTTTGCGGGCATTAGCGCCCGTTTTTTTACCGCTTTGCATGTCAGCGATATTTATCGCTAATGACATGCAAAGTGGGCGTTCCCGATGAACAAACCTGGGAAACACTCGCTAACAGGCCTATCGCCTATTAGCAAGGTGGCCATGGCCCCAGTTAGCGACGTGAAAAGTCGCGCTAACCGGGGTCATCGCCATTTATTTAACACCTGCAATTAGCAGGTGTTAGCCATACCTAACATGGGGGGGTGGATTATGCTGATACGACCACAGGGTCGTATCAGCAAGGTGTTCTCCCTTCTCCATGCAACATCGCTGGTTTTTCAGCGATGTTGGCCCATTTCCCCCGCTATCGCTGGAATATTCATCGCCATAGCGCTAATCGTTGCTAATACAGCGTTAGCGTGGCGATATATTCCAGCGATAGCCGGCGATAAAAAAAATAACGCTAAGCAGGGTTAGCGATGATTATCGCCTCTTCTTGCTAATATGCCCCATGGTTTAGTAGGTGATCCAGCAATAAAGATGGAATTGATGATTTCAAAGGTTTCTTTTATGGAGATCTCATTAAGCATGCAGAGTTTTGGTTGAGTGGCTTTAGGAGTTGGTGTATGCATGAATGTCATTTCATTGTTTTATTGCTTTGCTTTATACATTCTTTACTGTCTCTGTAGGAAAATTGTTCACATTTTTCACAAAAGTGTCATATGTTTTTTTCACTCTCTTTCAGAAAAACATATGGCATTATCTTTCTAGTTATGGTTTTTGTAGCTTTTATTGAGTTTGAACCAGTGTACCTTCTGGTGGCGGTGTTGGTTTCAGTAGTCTATGAGGCAAACTACTGTGACGTGTTTTTAAAGTATTTATTTTATAGAACTAATAATTGGCAACTGTTGTTTTGGAAAAGGGCTTAAGAGTTAGAGATGAGGGAAGTGATGTGATGCAGTTCCCTTTTTAGGTCGAGCCTATAGTGGTAGTGCTCATGCACTGCTCGCTCTGCTAGGCATGCAGTAATGGAGTATGCAGTGGAAGCTCCGCCCACTCTCTGCCCATGTTTTTAATTGGCTCGTGTCATTGTCTTCCGTAAATGCTGCCTTCTGATTGATTATGAGGCTTGTGAGTCCCTCCTTATTTTAGCCATGTCGTCATTTGTACCCTCCCATGGCTACTGGGCCCTTTACTTAGAGGGTTACACGGTACGGTACGTGTTATTTAGACTGTGAGCACTCCTTTTTCCGAGCCTTCTTGACCCCTTCTCCCCTTCCCCCCTGCCCGCACTCCCGTTGTCCGGGCTCCCCACCCCTCCCGTTGTCCGTCATGCAATGCAAACGGTCTTGTGTAAATGCGAGTCCTATTGCATCGCAAATGCTTGTTGCGGTCTGCTAGGAGACTTGGGGAGCGAGGAAGCTGTTGAATGCAAGTCACTCCAGCCCGTGTAGCAAAACGAGTGACAAAGGTCCGAGGCAGACTCTTGTCTCCGATCACAGGCCGCAGCTGCACTGGTGAAAGGCAACAGCAGAAGAAGCCTCTTAGAAAGTACTTCACATGCTTTCAATCAAAAGCACACAAAAAGGCGCGGCTCTATATTTCCTAACTAATAAACACTGTTCAGCATCTCAGCACGGCAGAGTAGTCTCTGGGCTCTCTGCACTTGAGTGGCCCACAGACATGAGAAGGCAGCGGCCACACCATAGAGGGGTGATCGGCTAGGTGCTAGAGACGCCTGAAGCGTGGCAGGTGAGCTGCAGGGTGCTCGAAATATGAAATGAGTTGCCCGCTGAGAGCAAGAGAGGGCAGCAGCAGCATGGCAGAGAAGGGCAGAAAACCAGATCTTCGCTTGGTGCCACCACACGTGGAGCTCAACACTTCGCCTCAGCAGGAAAAGAACCGCACATTTTATGAAGCATTTTTAAAGCCTTCGTGTGCAGAATGCTAGCCAATCACGGGTTTTTAATCCTGCTCTTCCTTGTTCATATCCTCTGTTCTTATTCAGAATCCAAAGGCTGCTAAACCAGTATTTGTATTTCAAGGGCAGCAGGGAACTCGTAGAAGAGACAGCTTATTTTTACATAAAGATTTAAATAAACTCATTCTGAACGACAGCCACGGAAAACTCAAAGGTACTACTACAGTGTAACATTTATTTAAACTTTCAAACGCAGATATTTCAGAAACAGAGAGGGAAAGTAAAACTCAATATCGCACCACTGTTCCTCTGCACAGGGACCCCCAAAAACGACCGCCTAGACTAGATGTTGGAGACAGCTGAATTGGAAGCACAACAGAGAGGCTTATCCGTGTGAGAGCCGCAGAAGAGTGCGGGCGCTCTGCCAAGAGACACCACTGTGTTCTAGATTAGTTCATCTGCGGCTGAGAGTTGCAGAAGTAAAGCTGTGACGCGCAATACGTCTACTTCGTGCCTTTCATAATTATGATAAGAGAAAAAAACAATTGAGTAACCGCTTCTCGACAAATCACAATAAATTGAGAGAAAAAAATTGCGACTGTGCTCTCTCGCTTTACCATTTAATTCCAGAAATGCAAAAGGCCATCTGAAATGAATTAGTACTACTGTAGTTGTAGTTTTGAATTTGCAATGAAATACAAGTGCCAGAATGCACAGAAAACAAGCATTTGCAATGCAATCGGTCTCGCCTTTGTGACCTTATATGTATTTAGCTAGGCAGCACATTAGCCTGGGTGCCGAAACAGCTACTGTTCTTTGACATGGAGGGAAAGTAAGCACCAAACTGTGGAGCACGCCAGGTATGTGAACACATGGAGAGAAATACTGTTGTAAGCTCCACTTATTATAAATGTAATTAAAGTTTATCAACAATTTAATGTATTAATATTCAGACCACTCCTAAGAGCTCAAATACCACGTTCACTGCCTAATCTACTGCCACACTTATAATCAGTGTCACACAGTCCATTGCAGTAATGTGCAATAATATAATGCATGGCTAAACACTTATAAGGTCCCAAAGCGAGACCGATTGCATTGCAAATGCTTGTTTGAACCAGATGACGTTATCAAAATAAATCAGTTTGGGTGTTCTGTGAACGTGTCTGAAATAGCGTCCAGGAGTTTCTCTGGAAAGGTATTGTGGAAGAAGATGGCTAGTATATAAGCATGAACGTGGCAGAAATGACAACAGGTGAACAATATTTGCATACGGACTCACATTTAATGTTGCATGGTAATTGAGTCACGTGGTTGGCAATGTGATTTTTTTAATCCACCATACTCCCCAATAATTTTAATAATTAGCCAATTTTGGATTAGGGTTACGTAACCTACAGAAATGTACGTTTGTACAGCACCTTTAACCATGAATGTTTCACTGATAAAGAGGAGGACCAGGTTAGAGTGAGATGGTAGGTCACATCAATGTATTCTGTTGCTGCATAATGACTATTCATTTATCTGTGTGCAAAAAAGGTTGTTCAGTGGTGCTCGGAAGTTTAAATATATCCTGGGGGTTTTAGACTTTTTCTGGCTGGTTAAGCTCCAGGCGTTAAGGTGAATACGTTGTGAGTTCTGAAATATTACTTTGGCAGGTTGCAGCGAGTCTCTCTGGTACTTGCTGCTTTTATAGGTGTAGAAGATTGTTCCGGAAGTGATTGGTGATTGCTCAGGAACATAATAATTGATTAAGTAGGGAGAGGTAGTTGTTTACGAACTCAGTAGCCCTGGTGATTGCAATGACATGTATGGTAAGGATGGCTTGAAGTTGGAAGCGTTGCTTGCCTGGGAGTCAGCCATGATGGAGAATGAAATGACAGTGGAGCGGATGCCAATTCGATGTTTGGGTGCCAACCCTCATTACAACTGGGTCTTAAGCCAGTCCAGAGGTCATGGGCAAGGTGATGACCAGATGGCATAGGAAAGCAACTGTTCAGAAAGGCGAGCTTGTGCGCAGGACTGCCTTTGCAGTTTGTCTTCTATCTTGTCTTCAACCACATAATGTGCATTCGCCGAAATTCACAATTCTGGAGCTCAGCACTCCATTTACAATGGTTGATTTTCAGCCTGCTTTCCTATATAGCAAAAATGTACACTTTATTTGGCAAACATAAAAGGAAAACTGTTTTTTTCTGACAAAAAACAATCTATGCTCAATACTGCAGATCCTCGTTTTGAAACCTGTCTGTGCTGATTGGTTGGCATCAGTACATCTTGCATATAATAATTAATGTGAGAATGTTGCCATATTCATTGCCATATTCGAAGCTTACCACCTTCACTCACTGCAGTGCCTGCTTATAAACTTGGGTTAACTATGGTAGAAAGGAGTAAGCCAATAAGATGACTCTCAGCAGCCATCTCTGTCATAATCAGAATCCAGACTTATTGCCCATATTTATGCTGTCCTCACTCTGTTACTGCTGGTGTCTGCAACCGGTTCCGGCAACAAAAAGTTACTGGAGGCATCTTCAGTGATTGCTGGGCGGTGTGTGGTAGCCCCAAGTCACTTCCTTATATTACTACTACAAGTCCGCGAAATACCTGAGATGGCTGTTACTGTGTTTGATGTGGAGAAAAATGTCATCAGCATTGCCTCAGCTGCATTGCCTGATACCACATCACCTCCACAACATTGTGAGACATTACAAAATTTCAGGAAGGCTTGGCATGGATAAAAGTAATTATTAAAAAAAAATAGAGTAAATGAAAGTTCAATACATATAAAAAGGGGAGTTCAGGTGACCCTCTTCCCCAACATTTGAAATTATGTAATGCCCTTCATTCTATTGGATGTGGTGTAGTAGTCAGGCTTACAGTTGCAAGCATGACTGGTTTGATCAGAAAATATCTCTTGGCGAGGCATTTTCTTGTAAGACTTTCATACCCGAGATGCGTACTCACTTGCAAAATTACGCAAAGTTGTGTAATGTGAATTTTTTGACATTTAGTGAATTTTGCAAAACCAAAAATTCAAAAACTTCAAAAATGTCGCTGGTGTGTTTAAAATTTCACCCAGGCCTAAAAATATTCTAGCGTTTCAAGGATTTGTGCGGTAATACAGAAACATCTTAGTAATACTTTGCTAAGTCAAAACATTCCAGTGCGCTAGTGTGATACCTCACATGTTGGATGCTCTAGCTGCAAATGAAGGGCTGCCCGCATAGACTGCACAATGGTAATTTGCATACGGAATTCATAAAAGCAGAGGCGGTGGTGACTTGTGCAGGCGTGGTGAAATGCTGTCTTCAAATGTGCTCGTTAGTACCCGCTCTTCAGAGAGTGAAGCTCATCAAATTGGATATCTGATCTTCGACCTCACCTTAACTGCTCTCAATCTAACATTATGAATTAAGAAGGCCTCTCCCCCGAGGAAGGTGTCAAGGTAAAGTGCATTGCTGCCTGAACCGAGTGTCTTCGGCGCCTTCTATATCCTATTTGCTCATTATCAATCAGCCATTGATCTAAACCTCCGAGGACCTCGGTCTGCCACAGCTGCGGGTCAATAGGTGATCCCTCCTGCTGCTGCCATGCATACTAGTGCAGAGTAAGCATCAAGCTGAGCAGGGAAAACACATTCTGCCTCTAAGAATTCAATATCGCTGGACGCAGTAATACCCTGATATTTAAAATATTTCTGACGGCAGTGACCTGCATCATTTGCATCATTATTGGCTGTAGGCCCTGTAAACCGCATGCCAATAATCATTCTGATGACATCCCTGCTGCATTCTAATTGGATGCTCTTCCCGAGATTTATAGCCTGAACGTTCCATCTAAATTAATCACCGAGGCAATGCGAAAAATCAAACTCTATGATTCAGCAGCGCCAGAGAGATGTGCCCGCTTGGTAGTGAGAACTGACCAAGAAAGTTCCGTCTTCTTTGTAAGATGTAATGTCCTGAAGTGGTTAAATTAATATCTGCACGACCATTACACCTATTTTATAATCCTGGCTAGCCTTCTTGCATTTTGTTTGATCCTGGGCGATTCGTTCACTTGCCCCAGTTATGTTGTAATCCTGGCTTGCTTACTTCCCATTCTCCTTGATCCTGGGCGATTCCTCATTCGCTCCTAAAGTGTGGAATGACCTAAAGCATGGAACGACCTGCCACTATGCCTAATAACCTCCTCCTCACTTCTTGAAGACCTGGTCTTCGAGTAGTCGCACTAAGCCTTAGTAGCGGCTAGACTCACAGGGGCTCAGCGCCAGGATGCCCTCCCGGGTGATAGTTCGCTCTACAAATCAGCATAACATCACATAACCCCGGTTCCCTTAGCTCTGTAAGTTGGCAGAGCTTACAAAGAACGTCCATGGTCGCATTCAGCACTATATTAAAAAACTGGATATTTGTATTCACATTAATTGAGTGCTTTGAGGCACACTGGTGACAGCATGTTTAGTTTTAGTGAAGAGTTGTAAGTACACCATCTCACAGGTAGCTGGCCAGTAAGGAAATTAAGAAAAGTGTCAGCAGGCTGGGTTGTCTGAAAACCTGAAAGGTTGTTGCTGTTATGTGCCTGGCTCTCACAACTAACTGCCCCAGCCATACTGGCCATTTGGAGGCTCTTTCTGTCCTCTTAGGAAATACCCCAATTCCACTGTAGTCCAGTCCTCTTCTGAACTAGCTCTAGTGCCATCATTATGAGTGGCTCGATGTTTTCTGACTCCTGTACAACAACTGTTAGAGCAGGGTTTGGACTTTTAAGTTATGCAGATGGTACGATAAAGTTTGCACAACCTGCTAAATTTCGGTAGGTCAAACCTGCCGGAATTTAACAGGAGAAAATTAAATTGCTCAATAATTAATAATAACATGCAGATTTTGGGGGAAACTTATAACGTGCTATTTAATGCACCCCATAAATGTTGACGTCTGCGTGCCGAATTTTAACTGATGCAATAAAAATTGCACCCTCCTCCGATGCCTAAGTGTTTTTAATTGGAATGTGTTATATGTATTTCAACTACCCTGCTTGCCAGAGCTATCTAGAGTCGATACCAGGCCTTTTATTGAAACTTTAGTGTAGGAGACTGGCTAAGTATATGGTGCACACTTATTTAAGTGAAGCACCCTGCACTAATCCAGCCAACCCTTATGGTGATTTTCGTGGTCTTAGACAATCATAGCAAGCTCTCTAAGTGGTAGCTGTGGAGAGCAGCCTTCAGGCTTAGTCCAGAAGGAGTGTTAAGCAGCTTGTTTTACCAGTACTAATCATGTAGGGCCTGATTCACAGAACTAACTTACGTCAAAAACGTAAAGTTAGTACTTTTTGGTATTCACAGAATACACTTACTCATTTCGGTATTCACAGAAGTTAGTAGTCCTAACTTTAGGACTCCTAAATGCCTTCTGTGAATACCGAAAGTCTTAAAGTTAGGATTTTTCTCAGTTTAGGAGTAGTAAAGTTAGGACTCCTAACTTTAGGACTCCTAAATGCCTTCTGTGAATACCAAAAGTCTTAAAGTTAGGATTTTTCTCAGTTTAGGAGTAGTAAAGTTAGTAGTCCTAACTTTAGGACTCCTAAATGCCTTCTGTGAATACCGAAAGTCTTAAAGTTAGGATTTTCTCAGTTTAGGAGTAGTAAAGTTAGTAGTCCTAACTTTACCACTCCTAAACTGAGAAAATCCTAACTTTAAGACTTTCGGTATTCACAGAAGGCATTTAGGAGTCCTAAAGTTAGGACTACTAACTTCTGTGAATACCGAAATGAGTAAGTGCCTTCTGTGAATACCAAAATGAGTAAGTGTATTCTGTGAATACCAAAAGTACTAACTTTACGTTTTTGACGTAAGTTAGTTCTTTGAATCAGGCCCGTAGTGTAGATTAAATGAAAAAGAACCACACAGTGTAGTTATAAAAATAGTAATATTTATTATGCACACTCACTAACACATTAGTATATCTCCTACCCGGAGATATAAACACAATACACACAATATTTCAAAACGAGAACAGGTATGTAGCACAAATACACAGTGGTCTCCAGGGGAGACCAAACCATATAATAATAAAGTGGAATGCGAACTGCGACTAAAGTCGAGACTTGACCCAGAAGACGTAGAAAAGCTAGGGATCCAGGGAACCACGCAAGGTAAGTACCCAGGAAGCCCACGGAAGCCGTCTGCAGAGTGGAAACACAGCCGCGTAATCAATGGGGAAGTTGTGGTTGCAGTTTTCAAGAAGGAGAACCCTTCCCAGAGGACCCTAAAGAAACCTTGTGGAAGATGGAAGGTTGGAGAGTCACCCCACCCGTGGATACTCCAGGAACTAGGATAGCTACAGCAGGGAAGCCGGGTGCATAGGTGCGAAGTGTCGTCGGAAACCACTGTAGACCACAATGGAGGACTTCAATGAATATGCCGCTGGCGAAGAAGGTGAAAGAGTCCGGTGGAATCCAAGGATGAATTCTTGAAGAGAGGTAGCTGCAAGCAGAGGGGACAGAGTCTATGCAGCTCGGGAATGACCAGGAGGCACGGTTGACCAATTACCACTGATGACAGCAGATGCAGGGGAGTTGATGGTGACCTTGTCGCTGCAGCTGCAAGGACCAGAAAATCCTGTGGAAGACCAGGAGCTGTTCATGAGCTGTTCCATGTCGAAAGATGAGTACCAGGTGGTCGGTGTCCGGCGGGAGCACCAATAAGTCTTGGCAGCAGCAACAGACTTGGAAAATGAAGAAGGAGCAGTGTCGGGACCAGCAAGGTCCAAGGGAATCACCAAGTGCAGGAGAGTCAGAGCAGGCTCCGAGCAAGCAGGGGAGCCCACTGGGGCCAAAGAAGACCCTCAAGAGGACCCACAGGCCAAAGGCACAGGAGTCGCAAGAGGATCTCAAGAAGCTCACCAATGATGCAGGCTCACGGTGCAGAGGATGTGGTGAGGACAAAGACCTTGGTAGCAAGAGATGCTGGAGACTGGACCTTCTTGGAGCCTGAAGATCTCTGGAGAACAGAGTCAACAAGCCTTGGCAACATCAAGTCAACACCGAGCACAGGGGTGTTGTTCCAGCGATTCCAGTGGTTCCAACGAGGCCTCAAACACTGTGAGAAGACAGTGAAGGTCTTGAGGGAGTTGCAGAACCACCACTTGTGTTGCTGGGCCTTTCAAAGTCCAGAGGACATGAGGAGTAGCAGACCGGTCAGCTGAGTTGCAGTGCCTGCAGATGAAGGGGAGTGACTCCTTCACTCCAAGGGAGATTCCTTTGGGTGTCTTTGATGCCCACAGGCCTGGAGAAGAACCTGGATGAAGCACAGGCACAGACGATGCAGAAGACTGGCAGGACGACACGACCAGGAGCAGCAGCAGTCTTCCCAGATGCAGTCTCGGTTCCCAAAGCGAAATCCAATGAAGTCCAAAGTGCCCAGATGGTAGAAGTAGAAGTGGTTTCAGATCTGAGTCTTGACCCACAATGATCTGAAGAGCCACCCACAGGTAAGCCCTTAAGTACCCAAATGAAAAGGTTGGGACGATTCACGGGTCCCTCCCAAATGAGGGGCGGGACAGAGGGGTGCATACTCCCATGTCCTTTGTCCAGTTTCACACCAGAGTGGGAGCCAATGGCTCCCTGAACTGTTTTTAACTGGAGTATGCAAGGAGGGCACCAAATGTGCCATTCAAAGCAGTCTGGTGGTGCTGGCAAGCGCCCCCACCCCAGCCCAATACACCAAGACAGGAAACCTATTGTTCTATCTTCCCCTACTCAAGCCTGGCTCAGCAGCAGGAGGGCAGAATCGTGTCTGTGGTCGGCAGCAGCACTAGTTTGCTGTTAGACCCTGAAAGTCTAGTACCGGGAATGCAGAGGGGGGCTCCCTAGGGGAGCCCCCCAGTACATGGGATCCTACATCCCAAGTGCCTGAAACCTATGGTTTTTTCAGTGAATTTCAAAGGTTTTTTAAATGCTAATTTCTAACTATAACGTCCCTGAAACCTATGGTTTTTTCAGTGAGTTTCAAAGGTTTTTTAAATGCTAATTTCTAACTATAACATAGCAGTCGCGTTTGCAGAGTGGTGGAGAAAGGTGAGCGTGGCCTTCAAACACCTTTTAGCAATCCCACTGTGTGGGATTTAGCGGAGGTAACAGGAGGGATAGTTAGCCTCCAACGTCAACCTTAGGGGCCAACTACCCCTTTTATTACCTCCAGTAACTCCCACACAGCAGGATTGCTAACTTGTTATATCAGACCCTGCCCCCTCCCTGCACCACTGTGCAAACATGCCCCCTGGCGCGTTGTAAGTTGGGGGATTAAGTCCCCTTGAATCCTGAGGGTCCCTGGGGGCCAACTAGCCCACCAGGTACCTCCAGTAAGCGCCACAGAGCTGTGTTGTAGAGAGGTGTGAAAAGGGGCGTGGCCTCGAACCACCTCTCTGCAGCGCAGCTCTGTGGTGGTTACTGGAGGTACCTGGTGGGCTAGTTGGCCCCCAGGGACCCTCAGCATTGAAGGGGACTTAATCCCCCAATTTACAACGCGCCAGGGGGCACATTTGCACACTTGTTATGTCAGGCCTGCCCCCTCCCTGCACCACTGTACAAACACACCCCATGGCGCATTGTAAGTTGGGGGATTAAGTCCCCTTGAATCCTGAGGGTCCCTGGGGGCCAACAAGCCCACCAGGTACCTCCAGTAAGTGCCACAGAGCTGCGTTGCAGAGAGGTGTAAAAAGGGGCGTGGCCACAGACCACCTCTCTGCAACGCAGCTCTGTGGCACTTACTGAAGGTACCTGGTGGGCTAGTTGGCCCCCAGGGACCCTCAGTATTCAAGGGGACTTAATCCCCCAACTTAGAACGCGCCAGGGGGCGCATATGCAGAGTGCTGCAGGGAGGGGGCGGGGCCTCCGGCGAGTTGCCGGTTTCTTTTTTTTTTTGGTCTGGGAGGGGGGCTGCGTGGCCCCCCTTCCCTGGGCTACTTTTGGCCCCGGGGACCCCATCACCGGGGCCTGAACATTTTCTTTTTCTTAAAAAAAAAAGAAACGGGAAGGGGGCCGTGTGGCCCCCCTTTCCTGGGCCACTATTGGCCCCGGGGACCCCATCCCCCGGGGCCTGGCCTAGTTCTTTTTTTAATTATATTTCCGGGGAGGGGGGCCACGTGGCCCCCTTCCCTGGGCCATTTCTGGCCCCGGGGACCCCATCCCCCGGGTCCCGCCCTTTTTAAAATTTTACTTAACGTGGGGGGTGCCGCGTCGCCTCCCTCCCAGGCCACTCCTGGCCCAGAGGACTCCATCCCGCGGGGCTGGCCCTTTTCATTGGGGACCGTGGGGGGAGCCCCAATGCCCCCAGGGTCCTGCCGGCTCCCCGCCTCCTGCGGGAGCCGGCATTGCTTTTGAGCAAGGGGAGCTGCTGACATGCAGCTCCCCTTGCTCAAAAGTAATCCTGCTTTGCTTCATTGAAGCGAGAGCAGGATTTCCTGCTCTCGCTTCAATGAATCAAAGCAGAGTTTGCTATGGCAGGGCGGGAGCCGTGCTCCCGCCCTGTTATAGCAAATGGCAATGTCCCGGGGTGGGCACCCCGGGACATTGCAGGTGCCGGCCCTGGGGGTTGGCGGTCCCCAGGGCCATCAAGGGCTCCAGGAGGGGGACCGCGCTGCCCCCTCCCTTAATTTACATAGCCCCGGGGAGGTGGTGGTCCCCGGGGCCCGGGGGTCCGCTACGGACACCCGCATTCAAATAAGTCTGTGCCCCAGGGAGGTGGTGGTACCCGGGGCATGTGGGGGGGCTCTTGCCCCCCACACATCTTTTAAAAAAAATAATAAAATAGAGCCCCGGGGAGGTAGCGGTCCCCGGGGCTGCTGGGGGGGCCACGTGCCCCCCCACATCCAATTAAAAAAGCCCCGGGGAGGTGGTGGTCCCCGGGGCAGTGTGGGGGGGTTGGGACCCCCCACGCATTCATTTGAAAAAAAGCCCCGGGGAGGTGGAGGTCCCTGGGGCTACGGGGCTGCTGCGTGCCCCCACACATAATTAGCATAGCCCCGGAGAGGTGGCGGGCCCCCACTTTTTCATTTTGGCATTGCCCCCGGGACCTGGCCCAACCAGGGGCCTCATTAAAATGAAGCGCGGGAGTCTGCGCTTCATTTTTTTAAAATTTTCAGCGGGATTCGTGACCCCAACGTGAATTCTGCTGTTTTAAAAAAAATATATGCTTTTTTTGGCCCTGGGGGTCCTTGTGGGACCCCCTGAGCAGGCCTAGGGGGTCAGGGTGTTTCTACCCTGCCCCCTTTTCTTCTTTTTTAACCTCTTTATCACTGTTTTCTTGTGACTCGGTTCACAAGATGGCTGCCAACACTTCCTGGTTTGGAGTGTTGGGAGCGAATCAGAGTGAAGCTCGTGCCCGGGAGGGTTCGCGAACCCTCCTCGGTGCTCAGATATCAATATTTTTCTTTTGCTAATATCTCAAGAACTACTGAACGGATTTACACCATTTAACAAAAAGGGCTCTTTCTGAACCAAGACCTACCTTTTTGCCAAATTTGGTGTAATTCTGTTCAGCAGTTCAGGCTGTAGCTTTGTCTAAAGTTTCCTATGGAAATTTACATGGGGAAAATGCATTTTGGGACCCCCTTTTTTTCTTGGCCCCCGCTTGACGAATCACCCCGAAACTTTCAAGACAGGAGCTAACCGGAGCGCCCCACTAGTTTGGAAAATTTCGCGACGATTCGTCAAACGACGCCAAAGTTATTGGGAAAACAAAAAACGCTTTTTGAATAGAAATGAGGTCCTAAATATAACTATATATATATATATATATATATATATATATATATATATTCACTGAAAAAACCATAGGTTTCAGGCACCTTATAGTTAGAAATTAGCATTTAAAAAACCTTAGAAATTCACTGAAAAAACCATAGGTTTTAGGGACAGTTATAGTTAGTTGGACATTTCACTCGTACAAAACCATAGAAATTCCCCGTTATAGTTAGTTCAGCTAACTATAACTCGCGCCCCGCAATGCACTGCTGATGACGTCACATATTACATCACTCATGACATGGTCAGTGACATCACTGATGACATCACTGATGACATCTCAAATGACATCACTGATGACATCATCGAGTGACTGTGTGTTTCTGTAAAGTTTAAATATGTTTAATATATATAGGGAAAGGCGTATTGAAGAATGAGTGCGTGTATAAGTGTCTGAATGGATGATTTAGTAGGTGATGACTGACTCTATAGAGAGTGATTAAACGTATCTTACTGAATGCATGGGTTAGTGACTAAACTGTATGAATGTCTGTATCCGTCTGTCTGTTGGTGTGTAAGCGGCTGCATGGGTTTGTGAATAGCTACATGAGTGTCTATATGAGTTATTGATTGGTTGTCTGAGTATCTGTATGGGTGCCTGAGTGTTTGTGTGGGTGGGGTGTGTGTGACTCTGTGCATAGATGTGTGAGTGGGTGATTCACTGGGTGCATGGTTTCAAGAGTGCATCTGTGATGGACTGTATGGGTGGGTGAGTGTGTGTATGGGTGTGTTAGTGAGTGAATGTATATCTCAGTGGTAAATGTGTGAGTAACTACATATGTGAAAGGCAGTATATATGTGTGTTGGAGTATATAAATGGCTATAAGTGAGAGTGTGTGATTGTGAGAGTGGCTGTATGGATGAGTGTGTACTTGTATCAGTGATTGTATAAGAGCGTAAGAATGTGCTAGTATTTGTATGAGTAAGTGAGCTGGTGTGTGTTTAACTGTATAGGTGAGTAAATGGCAGTGTGATTAATTATTTGCATGACTGACTAGGTGTGTGAGAACCTCTATGGATGAGTGGCGGTGTGTGAGTGTCTATGTAGGTGTATGAGTGCATATGATAGTCCTGTACTGAGTGACCGTAAGTATGTGACTGTACGGGTGAGTGAGTGGATGTGTGTGTAGACCTAAGAATCAGTGAGTGGGTATGTAGTTATTGGTGTTGGAGTGTCTATGGTTTTGAGAATGGCAGTCTGTAATTTAGAGTGGGTGTATTAAAGGTTATATTAGGGTGTGAGAAGATGCGTCAAATTATCACATGGATGATGTCATCAGTGATGTCATCAGTGATGTCATTTGAGATGTCATCAGTGATGTCATCAGTGATGTCACTGACCATGTCATGAGTGATGTAATATGTGATGTCATCAGCAGTGCATTGCGGGGGCGCGAGTTATAGTTAGCTGAACTAACTATAACGGGGGAATTTCTATGTTTTGTATGAGTGAAATGTCCAACTAACTATAACTGTCCCTAAAACCTATGGTTTTTTCAGTGAATTTCTAAGGTTTTTTAAATGCTAATTGCTAACTATAACGTGCCTGAAACCTATGGTTTTTTCAGTGAATTTCAAAGGTTTTTTAAATGCTAATTTCTAACTATAACGTGTCTGAAACCTATGGTTTTTTCAGTGAATTTCAAAGGTTTTTTAAATGCTAATTTCTAACTATAACGTGCCTGAAACCTATGGTTTTTAAGTGAATTGCAAAGGTTTTTTAAATGCTAGTTTCTAACTATGCCTACAGAGGTAGGACATGCGAAGAAAGAAGAAAAAACGCACAGAAAGAAGCAAAAGAAATGCAGAAAGAAGCAACAGAAGTCCACAAAGACGAAGAAAAGAGCAGGAAGAAGCAAGACATGTGCAGAAAGAACCAACAGAGGAGCAGAAAGAGGCCTTGTTGCAAAATCATCCTGTGCCCACAACTTTTTCAGACGGGTACTGGTGGTAACTGACTCGGACTAACCAGGCCTAGAGCCAGTGCTATGCTAAAAGACACTTAGAATACAGTGAAAACACCTACATACACTAGGGAACACTATGCGTTGGGGTACCCCTGTGATTAGCATGACCTCCTCTGTAAGGCCCTAGTATATAATAGGGCAGGGGGATTAAAACTTCCTCTTAAAACGCTCCCCGGGGCGCGTTTGCACAGTGGTGAAGGGAGGGGGGGGCCTGAGGTGACATGTGTGCAAACAAGCCCTGTGGCCGTTTTAAGTTGGGAGATTAAGTCCCCTTGAATCCTGAGGGTCCCTGGGGTCCAACTAGCCCACTAGGTACCTCCAGTAACAGCCACAGAGCTGCGTTGCACAGAGGTGTAAAAAGGGGCGTGGCCTGGACCACCTCTCTGCAACGCAGCCCTGTGGCGCGTTTTAAGTTGGGGTATTAGGTCACCTTGAATCCTGAGGGTCCCTGGGGCCCAACTAGCCCACCAGGTACCTCCAGTAAGCACCACAGGCCTGCGTTGCAGAGAGGTGCTCCGTGGCCATGCCCCTTTTTACACCTCTCTGCAACGCAGCTCTGTGGCGCTTACTGGAGGTACCTGGTGGGCTAGTTTGACCCCAGGGACCCTCAGGATTCAAGGGGACTTAATCCCCCAACTTAAAACACGCCACTGGGCGTGTTTGCACACATGTCACCTCAGGCCCTGCCCCCTCCCTTCACCACTGTGCAAACGCGCCCCGTGTCGCGTTTTAAGTTGGGGGATAAAGTCCCCTTGAATCCTGAGGGTCCCTGGGGTCCAACTAGCCCACGAGATACCTCCAGTAAGCGCCACCAAGCTGCGTTGCAGAGAGGTGTAAAAAGGGGCGTGGCCTGCACCACCAAACTGCAACGCAGTCCTGTGGCACGCACTGGAGGTACCTGGTGGGCTAGTTGGCCCCCAGGGACCCCGAGTATTCAAGGGGAATTAATGCCCCAATTTAAAACACGCCACAGGGCGCGTTTGCAGAGTGGTGAAGGGAGGGGCCCGGGCCCGAGGCACGATCGCGTCTTTTTTTTGTTGTTCATTTTTTAGAAGGGGGGCTGTGTGGCCCCCCTTCTTTTTCCTTTTTTGGGCCCTGGGGACCCCATCCCCCAGGGCCTGACCCCTCCCATGGCCAATTCCAGCCCCGGGGCCCCCATCACCCGGGGCATGGCCAAATTAAAAAAAAAAATTAAGGAGGGGGGCTGCGTGGCCCCCCTCCTGAAGCCTCTATTGGCCCCGAGGCCCCCAGCCCCCGGGGCCGGCCTTTTTTTTTTTTTTTTTAAATTTTGGGGAGGGGGGCCGCGTGGCCCCCCTCCAGGGCCACTACTAGCCCCGGGGACCCCATCCCCCAGAGCAGGCCCTACCCGTTGGGGACTGTGGGGGGAGCCCCAATGCCCCCACGGTCCCGCCAGCTCCCCGCGTCCTGCAGGAGCCGGCATTGCTTTTCCACATGGGGAGCTGCTAACATGCAGCTCCCCTTGTGGAAAAGCAATCTGCTTTAGATTTTGGAAGAGAGAGCAGGTTTCCTGCTCTCTCTTCCAAAATCCAAAGCAAGTTTGCTATGGCAGGACGGGAGCCGCGAGGCTCCCATCCTGCCATAGCAAACAGCAGTGTCCCGGGGGTGGGCACCCCGGGACACTGCAGGAGCTGGCCCTTGGGGGTGGCGGTCCCCAGGGCCATCACAGGCTCCAGGAGGGGGGCCGCGTGGCCCCCCTCCCTTCACTTGCACAGCCCCGGGGAGGTGGTGGTCCCCGGGGCTCGGGGTCCATTACGGACCCCCAAATTTACATTCTTAGTGCCCCGGGGAGGTGGCGGTCCCGGGGCATGTGGGGGCTCGAGCCCCCACACAGGTTATTTTCTTTTTTTTTTAAAAGCCCCGGGGGGTGGCAGTCCCCGGGGCTGCGGGGGGGCCGTGTGCCCCCCGCAAATATTCAGGTAAAGCCCCGGGGGTGGCGGTCCCCGGGGTTTGGGGGGGCCTTGGAGGCCCCCCTCTCATTAAAAAGAAGCCCCGGGGGGTGGCGGTCCCAGGGGCTGCGGGGGACCTGCGTGCCTCCCCGCAACTCATAATAGAAGCCCCGGGGAGGTGGCGGTCCCCGGGGCAGTGTGGGGGGGGATTGGGGGCCCCCCACACATTTTTTTTGTCACTGTCCCCGGGACTTGGCCCACCAGGGGGCTAAATAATAACGAAGCACGGGAGGCCGCGCTTCATTTTTTTTAGTTTTGCGGCCGGATCCACGGATCCGGCGCGCATTTTGCCGATTTGTTTTTTAAAAAAAATGCTTTTTTGGGCCCTGGGGGTCCTTGTGGGACCCCCTAAGCAGGCCTAGGGGGTCAGCGTGTTTCTACCCTGCCCCCTTTTCTTGTTTTTCACGTTTGTTTTTCTGTTTTCTTGTGACTCGGTTCTACCGAGTCACAAGATGGCTGCCAACACTTCCTGGTTTGGAGTGTTGACAGCCAATTAGAATAAAGCTCATGGTCGGGAGGGTCCGCGGATCCTTCGTGCCTCTAAATATCAAAACTTTTATTTTTGATTTTCTCAGCAACTGCTGAACGGATTTACACCATTTTTAAAAAAGGGTGCTTTCTGAACCAAGCACTACCTTTTTGCCAAATTTGGTGTCATTCCGTTCAGCAGTTTTGGCTGTAACCGTGTCTAAAGTTTCCTATGGGAAATTGATTTTTTTGACCTCTATTTTTTGATTTTCTCCGCAACTACTGAACGGATTTACACCATTTAAAAAAAGGCGCTTTCTGAACCAAGCACTACCTTTTTGCCAAATTTGGTGTAATTCCGTTCAGCAGTTCGGGCTGTAGCCGTGTCTAAAGTTTCCTATGGGAATTAACAAGGAGAAAACACGTTTTGGGACCCCCCTTTTTTCTCGGCCCCCGCTTGCCGAATCACCCCAAAATTTTCAAGACAGGAGCTGACCGGAGCGCCCCACTAGTTTTGAAAATTTTGCGATGATTCGTCATCCGGCGCCAAAGTTACTGGGAAAGCAAAAAAACGCTTTTCCTATGGAAACTAGGTCCTAACTATAACTACCTACTGGTGACCGCCAATAGGTAATATATATATAAAACAGTCAGCCAAAGAATATATAGAGGTGCTCAACAGGAATGACCTCAACTTGAAGTTCGCAGGAGAAATAAGTAGCAAATCTGTGAACTTTCTGGACCTTAAGGTATTTCCTGCGGAAGGCAGACTGTGCACTTCTTTGCACAGAAAACCAACCGCAGGAAATTCAGTGCTACATGCTAGCAGCTGCCATTCTGAGAAAACTATAATGAGCATTCCATATGGCGAGCTGCTGAGAATAAAAAGAAATTGTACACGTGATTGTGATTATCAGGCAGCAGCTCACGAAAGTGTACAAAGATTTGAGGTCAGAGGATACCGTAAAGAGACCCTAGCAGAAGCAAAGTCCAAAGTGGATGGGAAATTGAGACTAGATTTAATAAATGACAGTGCTCTGGACACTAAGAAAGAGAAGAAAGAACAACTTAACAACTTTAGGATGATCACGGAGTACTCTAGTGATGCTTCGGACATCAGAAAAATATTTGTTAAAAACTGGCATATTTTAAAATCTGATCCGATAATAGGAAGGGAATTACCTAAAGTCCCCCTTATGACGTTCAGAAGGGCAAGGTCACTACGAAATAGTCTAGTCCAAAGCCATTGTGCTCAAGAGAACAAACCACCAACTTTTGGTAGGCTATTTGGGTTTTTCCCATGTTTAAAATGCAGGGCCTGTAAAAACAGTAAAAAAGTGCTAGACTACATAGTGCCCGGTTTGAAAGAACCAAAGAAAATTAAGAAACTGATGAATTGTAACACAAGCCACACGGTATACTGTTTAGTGTGTCCGTGTGGTTTGCGTTACATTGGAAGTACTATACACCCAACCAAAGTGCGCATTTTAGAACATCTTAGAGCCATTAATAACAAGGATGTAACATATCCGGTGGCCAGGCACTTTGAGGCATTTCATCAGAGTAACAGAGACTTGTTGAGTTTTTTCTGTATGGATCATGTACCTGCCAGTGTAAGAGGTGGTGATAGGCAGTTACAACTGCGCAGATTGGAGTCAAGATACATCATTGACAACCAAACTAAAATACCAGGAGGTTTGAATAGTGGGGAAGAGATGGCTGTACACCTTTAAAATAAGGATTATTTTCAAATGTGAACTGTATCTAATTTTATTGCCATACATTGAATGATGTGAATTTTGTTCATTCTTACTGAACCCGGTGGGGTATCACAATGAGTTTAATGACGAGAATCGGTAAAAGCCCATTCAGGGCTGAATAATACAACTATATATATATGAAATAAGACGTACTATAACACAAAAAGTGCCCATTCAGGGCATGATAGATGTGGTACAAATTTTGTTTCTCTATGTTTTATTTACCGATTGCACGTTTACAAATGGCCGACACCTTGGTTTGAAGTAAGACTGGTGTCCTTTGTCAATGTTTAGCAAATTATGTTATTTAAAGTCTGCTTTATGTCGGTGCCGGCCACTATTGAAAAAGGCGGCAGCCGAAACGCGTCTGGTCGTGTTGAGGAATCCCAATAAAATCTGGGAGACTACGTTCCCGTGAGTGCTGGTGTTTATTGACCTTGAGCCTGGAATAGTGAAAGCGTGGTGTCCGTCACCACGTTACAAAGCACCCGGTCGTGAGTGAAGGAAGGAAGACGGAAATTGAGCGTGAATATTTATATATATATATATATATATATATATTACCTACTGGCAGTCGCCAGTAGGTAGTTATAGTTAGGACCTAGTTTCCATAGCAAAAGCATTTTTTGATTTGCTAATAACTTTGGCGTCGTTTGACGAATCTTCCTGAAATTCTCCCAAAAAAAGTCTATCCAGGTCAGCTCCTATCCTGAAAGTTTGGGGGTGATTCGTCAAGCGAGGGCTGAGAAAAAGGGGGTCCCAAAACTCGTTTTCTCCATGTTAATTTCCATAGGAAATTTTGCGACGAGCTACAGCTTGAACTGCTGAACGGAATTACCCCAAATTTGGCAAAAAGGTAGAGCTTGGTTCAGAAAGCGACCTTTTTTTAAATGGTGTAAATCCGTTCAGTAGTTTTTGAGAAATTCAAAAATAAGAGTCAAAAAATCAATTTCCCATAGGAAACTTTGTGCAAGGCTACAACTGAAACTACTGAACGGAATTACTCCAAATTTGGAAGAAAGGTAGTGCTTGGGTCAGAAAGCGACCTTTTTAAAATGGTGTAAATCCGTTCAGTAGTTGCTGAGAAATTAGAAAAATAAAAGTTTCGATATCTGGGCGGAGCCTAAGTCGCGTGCGCGAGCTTCACTGTGATTGGCTGCTAGTAGTCCAAACCAGGAAGTGTTGGCAGCCATCTTGTGTCTCGGTAGAAGCGAGTCACCCGAAAACGGAGAAACAAAGGTATAAAACAAGAGAAGGAGGCAGGGTAGAAAAACCCTGACCCCCTAAGCCTGCTCAGGGGGTCCCAGGGACCAAAAAATCATAAAAAAATTTGCCCTGGGGTCGCGGGTTCTCGCGTTTCATTTTAATGAGGCCCTTGGGTGGGCTAGGTTCCGGGGGTATTTCTTAAAAAATAATAGCAGGGGCTTGCAGGGGTTGCTGGGGTGCGCTGGGGTCCGCGCAGCCCCGGGGCTTCACTCATGTTGGGAGGGGGGTTGCGCGGCCCCCCTTCTGGAGCCTTCTATGTGCTTGTAACTTTGGCATCGTTTGACGAATCTTTATGAAATTATCCAAAATGTTTCTCTTTTTTTGATTAGCTCTTATATTGAAAGTTTGGGGGTGAATGCTGTAGGAGGGGCTGAGAAAAAGAGGGTCCTAAAACGTGTTTTCTCCATGTAATTTCCATACGAAACTTTACAGAAGACTACAGGTGAAACTGCTGATCGGAATTACGCCAAATTTGGCAGGGAGAAAGGTGATGGTCCAGAAAGCACGCTTTTGTTTAAATGGTGTAAATACGTTCAGTAGTTTTTGAGAAATATAAAATTTTACAGATATCGATATTTGAGAATTCTGACATGTGATTGTCTGAGGGGTTACAAGCACCAGCTTGCGGCTTATTGGCTGTGAATGGTAGAAACCAGGAAGTGTTGGCAGCCATTTTGTGATTTACTCTGTCAGCTCACATCTCTCCGTGTAGAAGCCATCGGGTTCGTAGTTTACCTCTGCGAGGCAACACTGGCATCTGTGTCTGTGTGAGATATGCCTTTCACGCTGCCTCTCTTCATATCACCAGGTCGCGGCTATGCCTTTAGAAGCCCGTCCGTCGGCTCGGAGCTCTGTGAGTCAGTCTGTCGGTACGATCCCCTACACTACCCAAACACCACTGCACTGTCGTAAACTCTAAAACACTACCCCCAGCACGATCCCCTACACTACCCAAACACCACTGCACTACCTTAAACCCTAAATCTACCCCCAGCACGACCCCCTACCCAAACACCACTGCACTACCCTAAACCCTAAAATACTACCCCCAGCACAACCCCCTACACTACCCAAACACAACTGCATTGTCGTAAACCCTAAAACACAGGACCCCCTACACTACGCAAACACCACTGCAGGACCCTAAATCCTAAAACACTATCCCCAGCATGACCCCCAACACTACCCAAACACCACTAGACTACCCTAAACCCTAAAACACTACTCCCAACATGACCCCCTACACTACACAAACACCACTGCACTACCCTAAACCCTAAAACACTACCCCCAGCACGACCCCCTACACTACCCAAAAACCACTGTTCTACCCTAAACCCTAAAAGACTACCCCAGCATGACCCCCTACAGTACACAAACACCACTGCAGTACCGTAAACACTAAAACACTACTCCGAGGATGACCCCCTACACTACACAAACATCACTGCACTACCCTAAACCCTAAAACACTACTCCCAGCATGACCCCTTACACTACCCAAACACCACTGCATTTTCGTAAAACTCTAAAACACTACCTCCAGCACGATTCTTACACTACCCAAACACCACTGCACTACCTTAAACCCTAAAACGCTACCCCCAGCATGAACCCCCAAACAGTACACTAACACCACTGCACTACTCTAAATCCTAAAACAGTACTCAGTGCATGACTTCCCACACTACACAAACACCACTGTGCTACCCTAAATCCTAAAACACTACTCTCAGCACGACCCCCTACACTACACAAACACCACTGCACTGCCGTAAACCCTAAAACACTACTCCCAGCATGACCCCCTACACTACCCAAACACCACTGCACTGCCATAAACCCTAAAACACTACTCCCAGCATGACCCCCTACACTAAACAAACACCACTGCACTACCCTAAACCCCAAAACAGTACTCCCAGCATGACCCCTTACACTACCCAAACATTACTGCATTGTCGTAAACTCTAAAACACTACCTCCAGAACGATTCTTACACTACCCAAACACCACTGCACTACCTTAAACCCTAAAACGCTACCTCCAGCATGAACCCCCTACAGTACACAAACACCACTGTACTTCCCTAAAGCATAAAACAGTACCAGTCCGTCGGTTCGCAGGTCTGCGTCTGTGAGTCGTCGTGTCCCTAGCTGTACATGTGCGAGCCAGTCCGTTAGGTGATAGGTGTGTCTCTGCTAGCAGGGCCGTTGGCCCGTTGGTGTCCCCTTGCGAGTTAGACCCGAGCTCTCCCTCTGCGAGCCAGCACGCTGGTATGCGTTTGCGAGCCGACGGCCCGTAGCTCTCCCTGTGTGAGCCGACGGGCCGCAGCTCTCCCTCTGCGAGCCTGCCCGACGGCCCGCAGGTCTCCCTGTGCTAGCCGGATCGCAGCTGTCACTCTGCGAACCGATATATAAGGCGGCTCTAAAAAGAGCCCTTGTGTTTATTCGTTGGAGCTACATATAAGTGCGGATGCACAGCTTCAGGTTATTCAGAAAAACTTGATTTCCCTGATCTGTGAAGTGTACTCCATCACTTCTGTAGATATCAGCCATATCAAAACGTATGTTGTTGTTGTAGATCGACCCCATTCTATGGTCTCTGAGGTATGCAGACACAGCTTTGTTGACATTCTTCCTAGATTTTTCAATCTGAGGACAAAATTGGTTTGACCATTTCCACTTCTGTCTTTGGCATATATTGGAATATACAAAGACAGTTTGAGGCAAAAGCAACATCAATTGTTGAAAGGTGTCTTTCATTAGCATTTCCAAACCTACACCAGTCAATGTGCCTAGGTAATTTCCACCACAGTGCACAATCATGAGGTCAGGGTGTTGGAGATGCAAACAGGTTTTAACCAAAGGCAACAATTGGTGCCACTTCAATCCTCTCTGTCCAAACCATTTAATGTCCACATTTTGTAAACCTAGGTCTAAGTCAATACGTCTCTGTTCTGCATACCTCTTGCACCAGAAAACATAGCTATGTCCTACGATCCACACTAGCATTTTGAAGGTATGGCTGGGAAGTATGGATAGATGTCTGTAGCTCATGCAGTCCGTTCGTAGAATAAGAGATATGTTTAAAGGTGGGGAACTACTTTTTTTTCTCATTCAAAATGATAACTGATTGGGAGATGAAAAGCATTGTTTTTTAAAAGTAGGGTGCACATTCGTTTTGTGGAAAAGCATCTTTGTGATTGGTTAAGAAAAAGCAGTTTAAACGTGGAGTACATATGATAGGATAAAATTTGGTCAACTCAACCACACCTGCTACTTGCATTTGGAAGGCACTGTTCGAGCTTAAAACAATCGTGAACTTTTAACCTGCACGTGTTGTAGAATGTTCTAGAAAGTGTGTTGATAGAATACGTTGCACTTCTGACTTCTATGTGTCCTTGAATATTAAAAAAACTGTTTATATGGAAAATTCAGAAATAACCAATAGAGAGAAGTTTTGCAATCTAAAAGAATCAAGGAACTATTCTAATTTGTTCTTTACATGTATTTATGTGTGGAGTAACAAAATTACAGACACAACAGCACCAGGAAGAGGAACAAGCAGGGAGTGGGGGACGGGGGGAGATGGGCACAATGGCACACATGCACAATTAAGTACAGCACAACTACAGACAAACCATTGTTAAAATGAAACACACCAACAAGGAGCACAAGTCACACAACCCGCCAACATCACACCACTGAACAAGCACAGAAGTGAAAACCACACTGCCTGAAAGGGAGAAGGGTGAACAAAACCTCACATGAATCGACATCTCACACAGAATGCAGCACACACACATAGGAAGCAGAGTACACCAACATCCAACACAATGTTGTCCAAACACAAACATTTGCACAATCAAACACAGGACACAAATGCACTCGCCTGTGGCGGATAAACGTCCAAAAGCGTCAGTACGAAACAGGCACATGAGAACGCATAAGTACAAACCCACAGTCCGGATGGGGTAGCAATTCACGTATGGCAGGCAGCCAGACAGTCCGTGACACACACATTGGCATACAAATGAAGACACAACACATTTGGAGACAAGTGAAAATGTGGAAACTTTATAAAAAAAAGTGTGTGTCAGTACGGCCAAGAGTAGTGCCACGATATGCAGACAAATGCAGCAGCATGCCTGAATAAGGAACGTAGGAAAACGTCCATGTTCACCTCGGGGTAATCCATCACCAACACACGTCAGTGTCAATCAGCGTTGGTTGTCCACGCCTCGGACATGAGTCGACACCAATGCAGCCATGTCCACTGTCGTCTTGGGACATGTCACCAGATGCACAACGTGCAATGATGCGGCGGGACACGTGCAATGTGGCACATCGAGTCGTGGTTGCAGGTACCTTGTCACTCGTCCATGAACGCGAGTGCAGCTGCATAAGCTACTATCTCTAATGAGTGATGGTTGGCCACAATATTTGACATGTCGTCGACGTAATCCATCAGCTGACCGGGACAGATTTGCTGACTCCAACCACTGTACCCAATGTCCACCAAAGCAGAATCGGGAAGTGGGTCAATTTGCTCACTGCATACTACGACACGTGCAATCTCCCAGGCCCAGTTCCCAACATGCATGCCAAACATCCATGCATGCCATAAACGGGCATCACCATGACACTCCTGGTCGTGGGCCAACTGGGGGCGCACACACCCATCGTAATCCATGTCAGCTACGCACACGTTGGAGAGGCACACGTCCATGCACCACTCGGATAGGCACGTGCGACATTGCAATACAGGTTGAACGCAGGTGACATCCGCAATGCGGAAGCTCAGCCGGTAAGTGATCTGCAACACTGCCAAAGGCAGTGCACCCAGGACATGCAGCAGACGTGCAAGGTATAGGTGGACGTGAATGGAGTCGACCATGTTTTCGGGATGCCCTGCCATTGCATCAGTGGCTATGCTTGTAGCTGCACTGGCTTGCCGTGTGCCAGTCTTGTGGATGAAATGGCACAGCTTGGTGCAATGAGCCGGGTCTGTGTGCAATGGGTGCAGGGCAGGGGTGTGGTGGGAGTACGTGTGAAGGCCATTTCACGCACGCTAACTACGACGAAGAACTTTTGAGTGTGGGATGTGTACTCGTTGTTCTCAAATCGGGCAGTGCGTAGTGTGGGAGACGGATGCAAATATTATCATATCTGTCAGGGGGGCTGGCCACTTGCAAGTTCCTTCTCGGAGCAGCAGATGTGTTAGCGCAAGATAGCTCAGACAAAGAACCTTTCATCCCTACAGTAACTTCTCCAGCTGCATTCATATAGGATGTGTACAAAGGCCGGTCGTGGGTGTTGTGGGATGTCTGCGACCCTGGTCGTCATGGATGAGATGCCCAGCACGTGGCACATGGGCGGGTTCACTGTGTGTTACGTTGCCAAACAGCTGCTCCTCCCTCCCACGAGCCCCCACACTTTTGTGCGCTGCACTGTTGTATCCCGTGAACTCCTCGGCACACCATTGTAATGCCTATTCGCGCATGTCCTGCGGCATTCCAATCACACCGTGACACTGCAGTTTGGAGGTGGTGCATGCCACTTTACAACATCGACTGCTGCGGCCCTTGTGGTGGCCACACCAGAACACAGAGACACACTTACCTCACTTCTTGCACACGAACATGTCCGAGACACCCCGTTCCCCTTGCCGGATAGGCACACCCCTGCGCTGACCTGTGTACGCCGGACCAGCACACGCCGCTTGTGCATGCAGGAGGATGCGTGCGTAGCTACATGTCCAGGCTCACTGCCAATGCTGAGGTGACATGGTAACGTCCGCTGAAGACAGCACACTGTGATGTTGCAGGGCCCAAGCCCATCATGCTAACACAATGACCACAGGGACACACTTGCTCAGATGCGGGTTCGGGGGGCGTTGGCGGTCCTGGGGTTGTTGCGATGAGTGTTGTGGCCCTCATAGGTATCCATGTATCATGCTCATTGACTCTATGGCACCTGTGGGTGTTCCGGTGTGGCTCTTGGCTGTATTCCCTTTCATGCTGCAGGTAGTCGTCCTGCTTAACACCAGCAGAAAGCAGGTGTAAAATCCCTGGTGCTAACGCGGCTTATCGCCGGAATTTGTTTCGCATCGCAGTTTTTGCCTTTCATTGTGAAAGTTGTGATGTGGTTTTTTCGTGTACAGAAAAATAAACGAACTGGGCAGTGTATCCCATCAAGATTCAGCACCTGACCCACTATTCCCAATCAATATAAATACAATGAGATTTCTTCATTGATTTTGTGTGTACACTGTAAATGCACCCACTACCACAGTGCAATTCAATACAGGATTTTAGTATTTAGAATAAATCGCAAAGGTGCACCTCGTGTGTTTTTGCATGGGAACGCCTACTCTGCATCTCATTATCAGCACTTTAATGCAACTAAAGTTGAGATAAATCTAACACACTATTCAGAAGCTGGTGCAAACTGCAGACATCACCAGTATTCCTGCGATAACTGCCCCAAAATTTAATACCATGGTGGACACTACCAAATAACAGTAATAAGAACGAGAAAGAGTCACACAGCACTTAAGTAACAACCAAAAACTTTATTGAAATTTATTTATTATTATTTTTTTTCAATCTTTATTTTTCCGTTTACGTACACATAGAGGATAAACTAAATTTAACAAACTCAACACAAAACAACAAGGCGCAAGACTCCTGTCGGGTCCATCAATGTCGACGACACAGCCTGGAAAATAAAGCACAAAATAAGGACGTGTGTAATGCGCATATCAAAGGAGTGAGACACAGAGAAAGAGAGAAGGAAAAAAAAGCCAGAGAGAAAAAGACAGGGAAGGAAAGAAAGAGAGTGAGAAAGGGAGAAGGGAGAGAGAGTGAGAGAGATAGAAGGAAAGGAAGGAAGAGAGTGAGAGAGAGAGTGAAGAGAGGGGAGTGAGAGAGAGAGAGAGACACTGCCGCCCCTGCGCATCCATGACCAAATAATTACCTGCTGCCACCGGAGTGCCTACCAGTGGGCACTCCACGTGCCCGTGAAAGCTCCAGGGCCCGGTCCCGCCACCATGGCTTGGTGCACATTATGTGGACCCGCTCCGTGGCCCAGCAGATCCCACACATGTCGCTGAGTCCTGAGTCATCAATGGCGGAGACCACATCAGCTTTTGGTGCCGCTAACCCTGTGCAACGCAAGTCAGCGCCACGTGGTGGTAGGCCGCTGACAGCCATACAACTTAGGGTGCGAATAACCCTGTGCAACTCAAGTCCGCACCACGTGGTGGTAGGCCCCTGACGGCCACATCAGCTTCGGGTGGCACTAACCCTGTGCAACTCAAGTCCGTGCCACGTGGTAGTAGGCCCCTGACGGCCACATCATCTTCGGGTGGCACTAACCCTGTGCAACTCAAGTCCACGCCACGTGGTGGTAGGCCCCTGACCGCCACATCAGCTTCGGGTGGCACTAACCCTGTACAACTCAAGTCCGGGGGCCTGTGTGGCGGAAGCCAGCGATCGGCTGAGGAGGCTGGCGGTCACGTCGGCGGCCTCGTGGCAGGGTGAGGGGCGCCGCCCTGGCAGACGCTTTGGCCTTCCCACAAGTGAACCACGCCCAGAGCGCTGGCCTATTTATTCACACTCCTACGCTGAAGTGGCGTACGTCGGACCAGCCCACTCCGGTTACGCTTATGCTTACAGGGGACGACGACACAGCTACATGACTGAGATCTTCCCTAGTGTTTGACGTAACATGGTTGGGTCCACTGTCCACAACACTAGAAGCACCAGTAGTATTTGTGCACATGGAGAGGTGTGTGTTCTGCATACTGAGATGTGTCCAGCACATCACCGCTACACTTTGCATTGTGTGCATTGTTAAACATGGGTGAATTGCTTCCTTCACATATAGTTTGCTCACACCTGTCCCAATATTCAGCTATTGTGTGGCTGAGGGGCCATGCCGTTTTCGGAAAGTTCGCTGTCTTGTTCTGCGCTGCCTCGGTGGTAGAGGGGGGTCCTGGGGGTGGTGGTGGGTGTTGTGGCGTTCTTGGGTGTCGGAGCTGCTTGATCAGTAGGTCTATGACTTGTGTTGGTCTTCAGATGTGGCTCTGGGCTGGGCTCCCTTTCATACTGTATGTAGTTGTTTAATATTAAAAAACAAGACAACATTATATAGTTTAAATAACAAATAAAAAAAATTACAGTAGGGAGAGGGGTGGTACGGGGGGGAGGTCCTGAGGGTTGTGGCAGTGGGTGTTGTGTCCTTCTTGCGTGTCGGAAAAAACTATAGGTTAAATGAACATTATAATTAGAAGTTAGCATTAAAAAAAACATTGAAATTCACTGAAAAAACCATAGGTTTCAGGCACGTTATAGTTAGAAATTAGCATTTAAAAAACCTTAGAAATTCACTGAAAAAACCATAGGTTTCAGGGACGTTATAGGGCCTGATTCACAGAACTAACTTACGTCAAAAACGTAAAGTTAGTACTTTTTGGTAGTCACAGAATACACTTACTCATTTTGGTATTCACAGAATGCACTTGCTCATTTTGGTATTCACAGAATGCACTTACTCATTTTGGTATTCACAGAATGCACTTACTCATGCTAACTTTATGTCCGCATTCGGGCCGGAGATTCCGGCCCGGTGGTGGAGATTCCGGCCCGGAGGTGGAGATTCCGGCCCAGAGGTGGAGATTCCAGCCCGATGGTGGAGATTCCGGCCAGTTGTGGAGATTCCGGCCTGTGGCGGACATTCCGCCACCGACCGGAATCTCCACAACCGGCCGGAATCTCCACCATCAGGCCGGAATCTCCACCTCCGGGCCGGAATCTCCACCTCCGGGCCGGAATCTCCACCACTGGGCCGGAACCTCCACCACTGGGCCGGAATCTCCACCACCGGGCCGGAATCTCCGGCCCGAGTGCGGACATAAAGTTAGTATGAGTAAGTGCATTCTGTGAATACCAAAATGAGTAAGTGCATTCTGTGAATACCAAAATGAGTAAGTGCATTCTGTGAATACCAAAATGAGTAAGTGTATTCTGTGAATACCAAAAAGTACTAACTTTACGTTTTTGACATAAGTTAGTTCTGTGAATCAGGCCCATAGTTAGTTGGACATTTCACTCATACAAAACCATAGAAATTCCACCGTTATAGTTAGTTCAGCTAACTATAACTCGCGCCCCCGCAATGCACTGCTCATGACGTCACATATTACATCATTCATGGCATGGTCAGTGACATCACTGATGACATCACTGATGACATCTGAAATGACATCACTGATAACATCACTGATGACATCATCCACGTGAAAATCTGATGCACCTCCTGACAGTCTAATATAACCTTTAATACACCCACTGTAAAATACAGACTACCATTTTCGAAACCATCGAAACACCAATACCAGTTACTACATACGCACTCTTTGATTCCTAGGTCTACACACACATCCACTCATTCACCCACACATTCACTTATACATGCAGTTACTCATCAATACAACACTATGATATGCACTCATACACCTATTCAGACACTCACACACCGCCACTCATCCATGGAGTTACTCACACACCTAGTCAGTCATGCAAAGAATCAATCACACTCCCATTTACTCACCTATACAGTTATACACACACCACCTCCCAAATTCATACAGATACTAACGCATAATTACTCTCTTATATAATCACTGATACAAGTACACACTCATCCATACAGCCACTCTCAAAATCACCCACTGTCACATATACTCATTTATATACAGCATCACTCACATATACTGCCTTTTACATATGTAGTTACTCACACATGTACCACTGAGACATCCATTCACTCACCAACACACCCATACACACACTCACCCACCCATACAGCTGTTTCCACATGCACTCTTGAACCCATACACCCAGTGAATCAACCACTCACACATCAATGCACAGAGTCACACACCTCCAACCCACCCACACACACACTCAGTCTCCCATACAAATACTCAGGCAAACAATCAATAACCCATATAAACACTCATGTAGCTACTTATCAACCCATGTAGCAGCTTACACAACAACAGACAGACTGATACACACATTCACACAGTTTAGTCACTAACCCATGCATTCAGTAAGACACGTTTAATCACTCACTTATACAATCAGTCACACACCTGTAAAATCCCCCATCCAGACACTTATACACCCACTCATTCTTCAATACACCTAAGAATATATGTAAAACATATTTAAAAATTACAGAAACACACAGTCACTGGATGATGTCAGCAGTGATGTCATTTCAGATGTCATCAGTGATGTCATCAGTGATGTCACTGACCATGCCATGAATGATGTAATATGTGATGTCATGAGCAGTGCATTGCGGGGGCGCGAGTTATAGTTAGCTGAACTAACTATACCGGTGGAATTTCTATGGTTTTGTATGGGTGAAATGTCCAACTAACTATAACGTCCCTGAAACCTATGGTTTTTTCAGTGAATATATATATAAGCGCTCCGGTGTGGATTGGGAGGTGTTTGGGGTGTAGTTCGTGGTGGCTGATGGGAGAGGTAGTCCCGTGTATTAAGAGACGGGCAGTGAGTGACACAGAAATCAAATCCATTTCCAACGATGGCCGAAGAATGGGTCAGGGAACGGGAAGTGGCAGCATTAGACATTTTTAATGATGCAGACAGCAGCACAGGGTCAACAGCCGGTAAAACAAAGACAACAGAACAAGCGGCAGGAAATGACTCTGTGAAAATGATACACGAACTGGAGAAATTGCGTAAAAGCGAGATTGCGAAATGGTGGGAATGCAAATCTTTGCAACGATATCTAGATGTAGGAGGCATCCCAAGGGGGCTCAGGATTCTGGTGGCTCCTACCTATGAGAATCCGAACCCCGAAATGCTGAAAGATTGGGCTGATAACAGCGCCGAATCCTCAAGGAGAATGCTTCAAATACTTATTAAATATGCCAACAGTGATCGTGAGACTATCTTGTTGAAAATAGAACAATTGTTCAAAGAATTGGAAAAATTTGACAATCAGGAGGAAATAAAAAAGAAACTTTCGGAAATGAAAACAAGATTAGAGAAATATGAGGAATCAATAAAAGAAAGAAAGGCAATAAAATTCCAAAGAGACCGAAACGACTATATGAATGGAAGGATATACACTTTTTCAAAAACATTTGAGAATATACGAAGACAGCAACTATCCACAATTGTCGAAACACAATTCAGGCAAGTAGAACCGAGCGCATCAGATTTAAGCTCAGAAGTAGAGTCAGAAACGGAATCAACAAGCAGCGGAGCACAAAACGGAAACCACCTACTGTTGTGCAAGAATTGGGTTTTTACGAATAGAAAGAACAATGAGCCTGCGACCACGGCCTCCACGCCAGGAAAACACAAACACGGGCAGGGGTCAACAAAAAGAAGGCACAGAAAGGACATACGATGGGGCAAGCGCGCCACAAAAAACAAACAAACAACCTTACAGGAGAAACAGAAGGAGGTAGACTGTAACAAAGAGATAGAAAACACAGTAATAAACCTCACTAATATGGCGCTGACTGAAAAAGAATAGAGAATTCTTGGACTAGGCCTATCATTCTGTCATAAAACTAATTTTGATTATACACAGACGAGAGTGGATTTCTTCCAATTTGTTAGAAAATTGAAATTACAAAAACATTTTTTTAATATATCAAGAAAAGATGATGAAACAACTAACTTTGGTGAAACTATGAGTGGTCTCAATGTTGAAGATATGTCTCTTTTGCAAGATTTGGCACAATTGGAACATGAGGAATTGAATTGTTTGGAAACTCCGGTTGAATTTGCACAGGCAATTAATTTGGATATCTATGGGAGAGTGCGCACACCATTTAGACCTAAATCTGTATTCATCCCAATGATGCCAAAGGATGGACTTGACATATTCGCTGAAAATGTGGTCAAAGATCTCAAAATCTTAGCTCAAACTAGTAGCAAAGAGTTTAACAAAGCACACAACATGAACAGAATGGAATACAATAATCTGATGAACAAAATCAAACAACGCCAAGATATTGTGGTCCGATGGTCTGATAAGGGCGGAAATGTGGTCCTGTGGCCCTTAGAGAAATATAATGCGGAAGCACAGAAACAGTTACAAGATAGAGAGTGCTACAACCGCATAACCCCTACTAGCATCATGGGAATCAAAGAGAAATACCACAAAGCTCTCTACGATTGGAGAGGAATTGGGTTAATCACGAAACTTGAATTGGAATATCTAAAAACAGACTACCCGATAACACCACAATTGTATTTAATACCCAAAATACACAAAGACGCTATTGAGCCCCCAGGAAGACCTATCATAGCAGCAATTGGTGGATTGTTTGAAAACACTTCGAGATTCATTGATCATTTTCTTCAGCCTGCAGTATGTGAGTTGCCTTCATACATCAGAGACACCGGAGATTTTTTGACTAAAATCTATGATATCACCTGGGACAATGACTATGTATTAATGACATTGGATGTTAACTCATTATACACAAGTATTAGACACAGGGATGGGCTTAATGCTCTGAACCACTACTTGGGAAAAAGACCTATACACATGCATCAGCATACTATGATGCTGTTGCAGATGGCAGAGTGGTGCCTGGAAAATAATATTTTCATCTTTGACAAATTGTACTACAAACAACTACAGGGCACTGCCATGGGTACTTGCTTCGCCCCCAGCTATGCTAATTTGCATATGGGCTGGTGGGAGGAGCAAGTACTCATGAAGACACAAAGAACAGCTATGACTGAGAATGTCATTCGATATGTCAGGTTTATTGATGACATATTTATTCTCTGGCATGGCACACAAGAAAGTGCGATGACATTTGCACAAGAGATAAATAATAACACCCTGAATCTCTCATTTACCTGTAACATCAGCAAAGAGTCCATTCAATTTCTAGACTTAGAAATATATGCAGAAAAAAACAAATTGCAATCAAGAACCTATAGAAAACCCACAGCTGGAAATGCTATTCTCCATGCTAGTAGTTTCCACCCTAACAGTGTCAAAGATAGCATCCCTTATGCTGAGTGTTTACGCATGAGGCGCAACTGTAGCACAGAAGAGGGTTTACAACAATCTACTGATAACCTCTTCTGCAGATTAGAAAGGAGAGGTTACAAGACTAAAACCCTAGCCACAGCAAAAGCTAGGAGTATTAAATTTAAAAGAGAAGATCTGCTCTTTAACACCAAAAGCAAAAACAGTTGCACTAACATTAAGGCAGACACCCCTAGACTTATAACAGGATTTAATGCATACCATGCCACACTGCGTAAAATACTCTACAAACATTGGGGTACTGTGCGCAGTGACCCAATCATAGGCCCCACATGCGCCAAAGTCCCTTCTATAAGCTTCAGGAGAGCAAAATCTATGCGCCAAGAATTAGTGTGCAATGCGCCAACTATTGCTAAAAAACCAAATTGGCTGCTAACACAGAAGGGGTTTATTAAGTGCACAAAATGTAAGGCGTGTAAACATGGTATGAATACAAAAACAGTACAACTGCCTTTCCGACACATACCCTATGAGATTCGAGGCAGTTACAACTGTAAATCTGATTTTGCTGTATATGTTTTGCAATGCACGTGTGTCAAAAAGTATGTGGGGAGCACCATCCACCCCGTACATGTCCGCATTCTGCAACACCTCAGGGCCATCTCCAATAATGACCAATCGTACCCGGTGGCAAGACATATCAATTCTTGCCATGGGGGAGGAGCCCAAGATCTATCTTTTTATGTAATTGATACAGTCCCGAAAAACCCAAGGGGAGGGAATAGACAATTGACATTAAGAAGATTAGAGTCGAGATACATCATTTTGCTTAATTCTAAAATCCCTAATGGGATGAATGCAGACGAAGCAATGAATGTACATTTATAAAGATAATGTTATACGCTTTCTGTACCTGACCCATTCTTCCTAGCGTTAGGTCCAGGAAGACCTATCATAAGCGGCAATTGGTGGATTGTTTGAAAACACTTCGAGACTCATTGATCATTTTCTTCAGCCTGCAGTATGTGAGTTGCCTTCATACATCAGAGACACCGCAGATTTTTTGAGTAAAATCTATGATATCACCTGGGACAATGACTATGTATTAATGACATTGGATGTTAACTCATTATACACAAGTATTAGACACAGGGATGGGCTTAATGCTCTGAACCACTACTTGGGAAAAAGACCTATACACATGCATCAGCATACTATGATGCTGTTGCAGATGGCAGAGTGGTGCCTGGAAAATAATATTTTCATCTTTGACAAATTGTACTACAAACAACTACAGGGCATTGCCATGGGTACTTGCTTCGCCCCCAGCTATGCTAATTTGCATATGGGCTGGTGGGAGGAGCAAGTACTCATGAAGACACATAGAACAGCTATGACTGAGAATGTCATTCGATATGTCAGGTTTATTGATGACATATTTATTCTCTGGCATGGCACACAAGAAAGTGCGATGACATTTGCACAAGAGATAAATAATAACACCCTGAATCTCTCATTTACCTGTAACATCAGCAAAGAGTCCATTCAATTTCTAGACTTAGAAATATATGCAGAAAAAAACAAATTGCAATCAAGAACCTATAGAAAACCCACAGCTGGAAATGCTATTCTCCATGCTAGTAGTTTCCACCCTAACAGTGTCAAAGATAGCATCCCTTATGCTGAGTGTTTATGCATGAGGCGCAACTGTAGCACAGAAGAGGGTTTACAACAATCTACTGATAACCTCTTCTGCAGATTAGAAAGGAGAGGTTACAAGACTAAAACCCTAGCCACAGCAAAAGCTAGGAGTATTACATTTAAAAGAGAAGATCTGCTCTTTAACACCAAAAGCAAAAACAGTTGCACTAACATTAAGGCAGACACCCCTAGACTTATAACAGGATTTAATGCATACCATGCCACACTGCGTAAAATACTCTACAAACATTGGGGTACTGTGTGCAGTGACCCAATCATAGGCCCCACATGCGCCAAAGTCCCTTCTATAAGCTTCAGGAGAGCAAAATCTATGCGCCAAGAATTAGTGTGCAATGCGCCAACTATTGCTAAAAAACCGAATTGGCTGCTAACACAGAAGGGGTTTATTAAGTGCACAAAATGTAAGGCGTGTAAACATGGTATGAATACAAAAACAGTACAACTGCCTTTCCGACACATACCCTATGAGATTCGAGGCAGTTACAACTGTAAATCTGATTTTGCTGTATATGTTTTGCAATGCACGTGTGTCAAAAAGTATGTGGGGAGCACCATCCACCCCGTACATGTCCGCATTCTGCAACACCTCAGGGCCATCTCCAATAATGACCAATCGTACCCGGTGGCAAGACATATCAATTCTTGCCATGGGGAGGAGCCCAAGATCTATCTTTTTATGTAATTGATACAGTCCCGAAAAACCCAAGGGGAGGGAATAGACAATTGACATTAAGAAGATTAGAGTCGAGATACATCATTTTGCTTAATTCAAAAATCCCTAATGGGATGAATGCAGACGAAGCAATGAATGTACATTTATAAAGATAATGTTATACGCTTTCTGTACCTGACCCATTCTTCCTAGCGTTAGGTCCAGGAAGACCTATCATAGCGGCAATTGGTGGATTGTTTGAAAACACTTCGAGACTCATTGATCATTTTCTTCAGCCTGCAGTATGTGAGTTGCCTTCATACATCAGAGACACCGGAGATTTTTTGACTAAAATCTATGATATCACCTGGGACAATGACTATGTATTAATGACATTGGATGTTAACTCATTATACACAAGTATTAGACACAGGGATGGGCTTAATGCTCTGAACCACTACTTGGGAAAAAGACCTATACACATGCATCAGCTTACTATGATGCTGTTGCAGATGGCAGAGTGGTGCCTGGAAAATAATATTTTCATCTTTGACAAATTGTACTACAAACAACTACAGGGCACTGCCATGGGTACTTGCTTCGCCCCCAGCTATGCTAATTTGCATATGGGCTGGTGGGAGGAGCAAGTACTCATGAAGACACAAAGAACAGCTATGACTGAGAATGTCATTCGATATGTCAGGTTTATTGATGACATATTTATTCTCTGGCATGGCACACAAGAAAGTGCGATGACATTTGCACAAGAGATAAATAATAACACCCTGAATCTCTCATTTACCTGTAACATCAGCAAAGAGTCCATTCAATTTCTAGACTTAGAAATATATGCAGAAAAAAACAAATTGCAATCAAGAACATATAGAAAACCCACAGCTGGAAATGCTATTCTCCATGCTAGTAGTTTCCACCCTAACAGTGTCAAAGATAGCATCCCTTATGCTGAGTGTTTACGCATGAGGCGCAACTGTAGCACAGAAGAGGGTTTACAACATTCTACTGATAACCTCTTCTGCAGATTAGAAAGGAGAGGTTACAAGACTAAAACCCTAGCCACAGCAAAAGCTAGGAGTATTAAATTTAAAAGAGAAGATCTGCTCTTTAACACCAAAAGCAAAAACAGTTGCACTAACATTAAGGCAGACACCCCTAGACTTATAACAGGATTTAATGCATACCATGCCACACTGCGTAAAATACTCTACAAACATTGGGGTACTGTGCGCAGTGACCCAATCATAGGCCCCACATGCGCCAAAGTCCCTTCTATAAGCTTCAGGAGAGCAAAATCTATGCGCCAAGAATTAGTGTGCAATGCGCCAACTATTGCTAAAAAACCAAATTGGCTGCTAACACAGAAGGGGTTTATTAAGTGCACAAAATGTAAGGCGTGTAAACATGGTATGAATACAAAAACAGTACAACTGCCTTTCCGACACATACCCTATGAGATTCGAGGCAGTTACAACTGTAAATCTGATTTTGCTGTATATGTTTTGCAATGCACGTGTGTCAAAAAGTATGTGGGGAGCACCATCCACCCCGTACATGTCCGCATTCTGCAACACCTCAGGGCCATCTCCAATAATGACCAATCGTACCCGGTGGCAAGACATATCAATTCTTGCCATGGGGGAAGAGCCCAAGATCTATCTTTTTATGTAATTGATACAGTCCCGAAAAACCCAAGGGGAGGGAATAGACAATTGACATTAAGAAGATTAGAGTCGAGTTACATCATTTTGCTTAATTCTAAAATCCCTAATGGGATGAATGCAGACGAAGCAATGAATGTACATTTATAAAGATAATGTTATACGCTTTCTGTACCTGACCCATTCTTCTTAGCGTTAGGTCCTCTTTTCACTGTATTTTATCTTACCGTTCTGTTTTTTCTCCAGTGACTGGCACCGCTTTTTACATGTGTTAAACCTTGAATGTTATTTTTTCGCTCTAAATTGATTCAGCATGCCCACTGGGGCTGGATAACAAGTTGGGTGATACATTCATACCATTGGTATTTTTAGTTCATACAACACATATGAGCAATCGGTCTTCCGTGTCTTATCTAGACCCAATTTCATTGTTCCATTATGGGTACAGATTAGGGCGTGTGCACCAAAACAACACTAGTAACCCTTTGTGAATGCTATACACATAAGGCTGATTTTCATTGAGGGCTATGTTTATTACAAGGTTACATTAATATTTTAACTTTGCATCTTTATCGCCATTAGTTTTCACATGTATGGTAAAAATACTGGCTGCCAGTTTAGTCGTAAATGAGATATATTTAAATTTTTTCTAATTTTACATTTTTCATTTGTGATATTATTTACATTGATAAATGCTTACTTAGTTATTTATTTTATTGGCTAAATATATTTCGTTTTGAAATTTATATACATTTTTTCACTGTCAAGTATATATCACTTTTATGTCTATGGTTTGGGAGATGGTTGCTGTGACAACCAAATGTGAGTGATTTACATATAGTGGTGAAAATGGCAGAGTACCTGATGTAGTGATCAAGGCGGCTCGCCGTCGAAACGCGTCTGGGTTCTTGTTGGAAATAAAAAATCTCAGTGCCAAAATTCTCACGGAGTCGGTGCCTGTCTAAGGATATTGCCAGGATTAGTTCTATATATATATATATATATATATATATATATATATATATATATAAATGAGTTCTGCTAATTTAGTCCCCCCCCCTGGATTTGACTACCCCGTTTTCAGACTTTTACTGTGAGCGAGCATCACTACTTCAGTCTCATTGAAGGTAAATTCACTGTAATTCTGTAATTGGGCTGAGAGTGCTAAACACCAGAATCTGTCTTTTAGGATAAGGTCACTGCTGTGCCACTAGGGTAAGAGGCTCTGGGCAGGTTGGACCAGTACACACGTGTGCACATGCCTATGGGCTGCATATGTAAAACGTTCGTCATGCGTAACCAGTATCTGTGAACAGGTAGCCTGTTGCAGAAGTGACTCTTCCAGGATTGATATTGACCTGGGTGTTAGAAATGTGGTCTTTAGTTGGCAGTGGTTTTCACCCTGTCCAAGTAGCGACCCTTACTCTAGTCAGGGTAAGGGAGTCACACAGCTAAGATAACCTCTGCTCACCCCCTTGGTAGCTTGGTACGAGCAGTCAGGCTTATCTCAGAGGCAATGTGAAAAGCATTTGTCAGACACACACAGTAACACAGTGAAAACATTATAAAAGGAGTCTGTACCAGTTTAGAAAAATAGCAAATATTTATCTGAATAAAACAAGACCAAAACAACAACAAATCCAACATACACAAGTCAAAATATCACTTTTAAAAGCAAATTTGGTCTATAGAAATCAATGTATGCATTTGTTAAACCACAAAGTACCCTAGATGTGTGAAAAATCAGAGACGGTGCAAGGCGCCGGGGAGGTGAGGTGCCGGAAAAGCAAAACTATGCATCGGTTCCTTACTACACAGGGGAGGTGAGGCGTCGGTTCCTTACTGGCAGGGGAGGTGATGCGTTGGTTCCTCACTGCTACGTAGGGGAGGTGATGCATCAGTTCCTTACTGGCAGGGTAGGTGATGCGTCTGTTTCCGAACAAATGGCCCCGATTCCTTACTGAGGCGCGGTGTCGATGAATAGTCAGTGTTGTGGGAGAATGCGTCGAAAATCCAGACGCGCTGTTTCGTTGCGACAGCAGCGATGCAGGCACTGCGTCAATTTCACAGCCCCGATGAAGGTGATGCGTCAATTCTGCAGCCACGAGGAGGTGCTGCGTTGAATTGGAGCAGGTGCTATGGATGTCGGTGACACGGTGCTCGGGATTCACGCTGCGGCGACTCTTCTGACGCGCTGCAACGGCGAGCTGGGGCCTGCGGAGAAAGCCATGGTCAATTCTTCCAGCGGGAACCACTCTTTGAGGCAGGCAACAGTGATGCGCCTGATGGAGGAGGGTTTTTGCGAAATGAAACCTTGCTCGAATTGAACCCCCTAGTGATTAATACTAATCGTGTGGTGTGCAAAACTTATGGGGAAAAAGGGCTAACATAAGGGATATTGAAAACTGCTCAAACGCGAATTAAAATGCTGAAGTAGGCCGGAAATGCTTATGGCTAATGGAAGACAAAAGGACTAATGCTGCTTGATTGCACTATACTAATATGCGCTGGAAAATAATATTGCATGGGTAAATGCAATACACAGGGTGGGTGCAATTCAATTCAATTCAATTCAATTTATTTTATTTATTTTGTTATGGAACTCCTACGTAGGTCCACAAAAACAGATCAACAGATTAAAAAAGACAAACTTTACATACAATATAAAATTCTTCCTTTATACATCGCTGCCTCCTAGGGAAATTCTTATATCAAGCGTACTGTATAGTGTGCAAATAATGCAATAAATACATGAGACAATCAAATATTCAACCAACAAATATTATAACATAGAAATAAAATTACTATTAAGAATTTCCTAATAAATAGACAGAAATGTTTAAAAAAATTGATATATCTTATAACAGAACATTTAATTCGGAGGAGACAGAACCAAAGATCGGGCCTCCTAGGCAAAGCGAATATTAAATTTGATAAAAAATGGCTTTAAGAACACACACCTAGCACTTTGCAACTTTGTACATACAATTAAAACATGATTTAGATCTTGGATTTGTAACTGGCACATTTCGCAAATTCTCTTCTCTCTTGGTATTTTATCCCAGATACCAGTAACTTCTCTTAGAGGCAGCAAATTAAGTCTCAGTAGGAGTATCAGCCGTCTGATCCCATGAGGGATATTCCAAGATAAATAAGGCTATGGTTTATTCCCCAAGGCACTCCCACTGACCACCTCATTACTAGACCTGGACTGACTTGAGGCAGCATCTCTCACCTGACTGATAGAGGGTATGGACTTCTTTAAAAGCTGTTTCAGTACAGACTTAGGCATAGGAGAAGCGGGGTTCAGACTAAGACCAAATGTGTCATTTACATATACAAAGGACCTAAAAAATGTTGATTGATCTTTTAGTGTGTCAAAGATTTCTATTCTCAGGGCAGCCCTAAGTGTACCCTCCTCCCCCCAAGAGAGGGAGTTACCCCACTGCAGAACCGCTGCCAAGGATAAAATAAAAGACAAGACTAAACCAAATTCAAGACGTAATACATGTGGGGCGGCCAAAGAGTTTAGATTGCAGATTTGGTGCAGGATTCGTCCTTCCGCCTTATCAAAGGAGAGCCGATAATTCATATCCAATACCTCAGCTGCATATGTTAGTTAAGGAGGGATTTTAACCTTAAAAACTGATAAAACATGGCCAAAATGGCGTCTCCCACAAGTTTTATAAAATCTGTTTAATGCACTCGCCTGGGAGTCAGCCTTACTAACACAGTGTTTAATGTGCTCCAAATCTCGGCCTGTTTTAGAAAAAACCTTCCCAACTATAGGTACGAGTCAACCAATTCCAGTTTTTCGGAACCAAGCATCCATTTTAGACATCTTTTTATTCTAAGCCCCTTCTTCCGGAAGACCAAAATCTTGCTTTTTGCAATGTTAATTTTCAAGAAATGGGCCTCTGCATATTTACTTAGGGCATCCAGGCGACATTGCAGGCCAATGGACGTTAGATCGAATATTGCAACATCATCTGCGTATAATAGAGAGCCAACGGGCACTGTACCGTTTCTGGGGGCATCCCCCCTCACAGAGTTCAGACACAGGGTGGGTGCATTATGGTGTAGCTTTATAAGTGATTAATCATGGCTGTGTTTGTTTTTCTGTAAAGGTATGGCTTTCTGCTCTGCAGAAAAGGCCTGAGAATCATTTTAGAAATAAAATGCGAGTTAAATCTGAGCGAGAAAGGGAAGGTGGAAGACAGTTCATCCTTCACGGGTCCTATGTGCCTGCCAAAGTTTGCATGGAGAAACAAAATAATCTTCAGAAGAAGAACACTTCCTTAGAGAGCAGCGCAAATGAACAATCGAGGCACAAAAGTTGTTACATGACCGGGATGAAGGAAATGTGTACTATGACAGTGGCTTGAATTTGTATTTCCTGGGCTGGAAGTTGATAAAATAAATAAAAGAACAATGAGGTCCCTGACTAAAGTGACATGACGAGAGTGGTGTGACAGTACACCCCTTCCTTAACCAATAGAATGAAGAGAAATTGTGTGTTATGATACAATGTGGGTTGGTCTTTTTGGGTTTTAGGGTATAATTGAGGTCCCCGGTGGTAGGGGTAGGGTGTTGCATGATTTCTACCTGGTGAGAGGAGAGGCCTTTGTTGCTGTCTCCTATTTCTTTGGGCTAGCTGTTCCTGTCTGCTGATTCCTGACTTAGTCTTTGCCTCTTCAAATCTACTTGAGGGGCCTTACTGCTCTCATGGCCAGAGAGTAGTTTCCTATTTCTCTACTGGGTTAGTATAGCCGAAATCTGAATTTGCATAGTCAAGTTGCAAATGTTTATTTGACTCTGATCTTTTGTCTCTACGCCTATGCACTCACTCATGTATTTGAATTTCTAAGTTTTTTTTTAAATTTCCATTTTCCAACTATAACTCCCCTGTAACCTTTCGCTTTTTCAGTGAATTTCAAAGGTTTTTTCAGTGAATATATATATTTTTTCAGTGAGTATATATATATATATATATATATATTCACTGAAAAAACCATAGGTTTCAGACACGTTATAGTTAGAAATTAGCATTTAAAAAACTTTTGAAATTCACTGAAAAAACCATAGGTTTCAGGCACGTTATAGTTAGAAATTTGCATTTAAAAAACCTTAGAAATTCACTGAAAAAACCATAAGGTTTTAGGGACAGTTATAGTTAGTTGGACATTGCACTCGTACAAAACCCGTGAAATTCCCCGTTATAGTTAGTTCAGGTAACTATAACTCGCGCCAGCGCAATGCACTGCTGATGACGTCACATATTACATCACTCATGACATGGTCAGTGACATCACTGATGACATCACTGATGACATCTCAAATGACATCACTGATGACATCACTGATGACATCATCCAGTGACTGTGTGTTTCTGTAAAGTTTAAATATGTTTAATATATTTAGGGAAAGGCGTATTGAAGAATGAGTGGGTGTAGAAGCGCCTGAATGGATGATTTAGTAGGTGCGTGACTGAGTCTATAAGTGAGTGATTAAACGTATCTTACTGGATGCATGGGTGAGTGACTAAACTGTGTGAATGTCTGTATCCGTCTGTCTGTTGTTGTGTAAGCAACTGCATGGGTTTCTGACTAGCTAAATGAGTGTCTATATGGGTTATGGATTGGTTCTCTGAGTATCTGCATGGGTGCCTCAGTGTTTGTGTGGGTGGGGTGTGTGTGACTCTGTGCATAGATGTGTGAGTGGGTGATTCACTGGGTGCATGGTTTCAAGAGTGCGTCTGTGATGGACTGTATGGGTGGGTGAGTGTGTGTATGGGTGTGTTAGTGATTGAATGTATATCTCAGTGGTACATGTGTGAGTAACTACATATGTGAAAGGCAGTATATATGTGTGTTGGAGTATATAAATGGCTATAAGTGAGAGTGTGTGATTGTGAGAGTGGCTATATGGATGAGTGTGTGCTTGCATCAGTGTTTGCATAGGAGCGTAAGAATGTGCTAGTATTTTTATGAGTAAGTGAGCTGGTGTGTATAACTGTATAGGTGAGTAAATTGGAGTGTGATTAATTATTTGCATGACTGACTAGGTGTGTGAATACCTCTATGGATGAGTTGCGTTGTGTGAGTGTTTATATAGGTGTATGAGTGCATATGATAGTCCTGTACTGAGTGACTGTAAGTATGAGTGACTGTACGGGTGAGTGAGTAGATGTGTGTGTGTAGACCTAAGAATCAGTGAGTGGGTATGTACTTATTGGTATTGGAGTGTGTATAGTTTTGAGAATGGCAGTCTGTAATTTAGAGTGGGTGTTTCAAAACTTATATTAGGGTGTGAGAAGATGCATTAAATTCTCACATGGATGATGTCATCAGTGATGTCATCAGTGATGTCATTTGAGATGTCATCAGTGATGTCATCAGTGATGTCACTGACCATGTCATGAGTGATGTAATATGTGACGTCATCAGCAGTGCATTGCGGGGCGCGAGTTATAGTTACCTGAACTAACTATAACGGGGGAATTTCACGGGTTTTGTACGAGTGCAATGTCCAACTAACTATAACTGTCCCTAAAACCTTATGGTTTTTTCAGTGAATTTCTAAGGTTTTTTAAATGCAAATTTCTAACTATAACGTGCCTGAAACCTATGGTTTTTCAGTGAATTTCAAAGGTTTTTTAAATGCTAATTTCTAACTATAACGTGTCTGAAAACTATGGTTTTTCAGTGAATTTCAAAGATTTTTTAAATGATAATTTCTAACTATGCCTACTTAGGTAGGACATGTGCAGAAAGAGGAAGAAAGGCGCAGAAAGAAGCAAGAGAAATGCAGAAAGAGGCAACAGAAGTCCATAAAGATGAAGAAAGGTGCAGAAAGAAGCAAGAGATATGCAGAAAGAACCAGCAGAGGGGCAGAAAGAGGCCCTGTTGCAAGGTCATCCTCTGCACCCAACTTTTTGCTGACTGGTACTTGTGGTAACTGACACTGACTAACCAGGCCCGGAGCCAGTGCTATGCTGAAAGACACTTAGAATACAGTGAAAACACCTGCATACACTAGGGTACACTATGGGTTGGGGTACCCCTGTGATTGGCATGACCTCCCCTGTAAGGCCCTAGTAATAGGGCAGGGGGATTAAAACTACCTCTAAGTCAGAGGTGCAGAAAGAGGCAAGAGAAGTGCGGAAAGAAGCAACAGAGGTGCCTAAAGAGGCAAGAGAGGTGCAGAAAGAGGCAAGTGAAGTGCAGAAAGACGCAACAGAGGTACAGAAAGATGCAAGAGAGGTGCAGAAACAAGCAAGAGAAGTGCAGAAAGAGGCAAGAGAATTGCTGAAAGAAGCAACAGAGGTGTAGAAAGAAGCAAGAGAATTGCAGAAAGAGGCAAGAGGGGTGCAGAAAGAGGTAGGAGAGGTGCACAAAGAGACAAGAGGGATACAGAAAGAGGCAGGAGGGGTGCAGAAAGAAGGAAGAGAAGTGCAGAAAGAAGCAACAGAGGTGCTGAAAGAGGTGCGAAGGGTGCAGAAAGAGCAAGAGAAGTGCAGAAAAAAGCAACAGAGGTACAGAAAGAGGCAAGAGAGGTGCAGAAACAGGCAGGAAAGGTGTAGAAAGATGGAACGGGGTGCAGAAAGAGGCAAGAGAGGTGCAGAAAGAGGGGAGAGGGGGGTGCAGAAAGAGGCAAGAGGGGTGCAGAAAGAAGCAAGTGAGGTGCAGAAAGGGGCAACAGAGGTGTAGAAAGACGCAAGAGAGGTGCAGAAACAAGAAAGAGAAGTGCAGAAAGAGTCAAGAGAATTGCTGAAAGAAGCAACAGAGGTTTAGAAAGAGGCAAGAGAAGTGCAAAAAGAGGCAAGAGAGGTGCAGAAAGAGGTAAGAGAGGTCCACAAAGAGGCAAGAGAGGTACAGAAAGAGGCAGGAGGGGTGCAGAAAGAAGGAAGAGAAGTGCAGAAAGAGGCAAGAGAATTGATGAAAGAAGCAACAGAGGTGTAGAAAGAAGCAATAGAAGTAAAGAAAAAGGCAAGTGAGGTGCAGACAGAAGCAAGAGCAGTGCAGAAAGAACCAATAGAGGTGCAAAAAGAGGCAAGAGGGGTACAGGAAAAGGTAGGAGAGGTGCACAAAGAGGCAATAGAGGTACAGAAAGAGGCAGGAGGGGTGCAGAAAAAAGGAAGATAAGTGCAGAAAGAAGCAACAGAGGTTCTGAAAGTGGCACAAAGGGTGCAGAAAGAGCTGGAGAAGTGCATAAAATAGCAACAGAGGTACAGAAAGAGGCAAGAAAGTTGCAGAAACAGGCAGGAAAGGTGCAGAAAGAGGGAACAGGGGTGCAGAAAGAGGCAAGAGAGGTACAGAAAGAGAAAAGAGGGGTGCAGAAAGAGGCAAGAGGGGTACAGAAAGTAGTAAGTGAGGTGCAGAAAGAGGCAACAGAGGTGCAGAAAGATGCAAGAGAGGTGCAGAAAGAGGAAAGAGAATTGCTGAAAGAAGCAACAGAGGTGTGGAAAGAAGCAAGAGAAGTGTAGAAAATGGCAAGAGAACAGCAGAAAGAAGCAAGAGAAGTGCAGAAAGAAGCAAGAGAGGTTCAGAAAGAGGGAAGACGAGTACAGAGACAACAAGGGTGCAGAAAGAGACAATAGGGGTGCAGAAAGAAGCAGGAGAGGTGCAGAAAGAGGCAATAGAAGTTCAGAAAGAAGCAACAGAGGTGCAGAAAGAGGCAGGAGGGATGCAGAAAGAGGAGAGAGAAGTGCAGAAAGAAGCAAAAGAGGTGAACAAAGAGGCAAGAGAACTGCAGAAAAAGGCAAGAGAGGTGCAGAAAGAGTCAGGAGAGGTGCACAAAGAGGCAAAAGGGGTACAGAAAGAGGCAAGAGGGGTGCATAAAAAAGCAAGAGAAGTCCAGAAAGAAGCAACAGAGGTGCTTAAAGAGGCAAGAGGGGTGCAGAAAGAGGCAAGAGAAGTGCAGAAAGAAGCAACAGAGGTGCCGAAATAGGCAAGAGAGGTGCAGAAACAGGCAAGAAATTTACAGAAAGAGGGGACAGGGGTGCAGAATGAGGTAAGAGGGATATAGAAATTTGCAAGAGAGGTGCAGAAAGAATCAAGAGCAGTGCAGAAAGAACCAACAGAGGTGCAAAAAGAGGCAAGAGGGGTGCAGAAATAGGTAGGAGAGGTGCACAAAGAGGCAAGAGGGATACAGAAAGAAGCAGGAGGGGTGCAGAAAGAAGGAAGAGAAGTGCAGAAAGAAGCAACAGAGATGCTGGAAGAGGTGCGAAGGGTGCAGAAAGAGGCAAGAGAAGTGCAGAAAGAAGCAACAGAGGTAGTTCCAAGCAAAAGTCAACAAAATGTCATTTTTAGGCGTAGTCATAGTGGAACTTTAGTTATGGAAGCCTACTACTCATTTAAGCTGCATGTTTATTTTTACACATTAAAAGGCATCTTCTCTGATGGTTAAAGTTACGTAATTTATTTATCATGTTTTAAAGAACTAATTTTCTAAGTTTTTCGTTTTCTGTTCTACAGATATGATTAAGTTCAGTGCATTTTTTAATGTTAGGCACATTTTCTTCATTGTTAATTAAGGCAAATTTTATGAAAAATGTTGTCTTTAACATAAGCATCAAAACTATGAGGGACGGAGTCCATTCATACCATCAGAATGTGTTGACCTTATTCCTAGCTAGCTCACAGTGTGCCATGTGGACCTCTAAACATTACAAGGTTCCTGATGGTATATGCAACCACAGAACATGAGTATCCTGATTCCCCCAAGGAAATAGAATAAACAGATCTACTCTTTCATTGTTAATTCAGGCATGCCCAAAAGGAGACACAAGAAATAAAAGTATTTTAATTTCAAACATTTATTGAAGCAATTGGATTCCTGTGTAAAATATGTGCTGTGATAATTATTAGAATACTAAGCATAGTAAGCAGCATTACAAGAATGGTGAAAAATATAAAAATTCAACCATTGTGCTTTTGCATTGGTTACATGAATACATATAATTGTAGTCCTACCTAACACTTGTCTATCCTACAGAGCATAGGGTTGATGTGAATCTGCCAGATACATTAGAGTGGTCTAACTCCTTACTTACCTGCATGCTTGTGTCATGTGTTAGCCAGTCTGGTGTAAAACAGTCTGCCGTCCCTCTCAGGATAGCGGTGAGATTCAGCTGGTGCTAGAATTCAGGCATGGGGCAACCTCGACAACCTATCATAATGCTCCTCTGCTTAAGCAAAAGCTTGGTGCAGTTTTTATAATAAAACTGAACCAATTTTTTCCGTGCCTGAGCTCTGCTCCAGCTGTCATTGTTAATTCTATCCACCCAGATATGTCGCCGGACAGACAACAACAAACAAAGCCAGTGTGCGCAGTGTACTGGGTCCTTGAACAGAATGTTCTAATGTATGAAAATGTGCCCATGATTAATGTAATTATAAGCACGCCTTTTCTGAGTACACTGTCTCATGCCAGTGCGCAAGCAAATGTGTGCTAAAAGTAATAGTTTAAAAAGATGTCAACTTTAAATATGAACATGTAAAATGGAAGTGTTTGTTTACAGTGTCTATTTAACCTCACAACAGTTATACACAGTACGCTAGCTTTGGAAGTAAGTGGGATAATATGTTAACACTATCTAATATCAAGAACTGGTTTCAGTAAAAGTTTCTCTAGATTCATTTATGATTGTCTGAGGAAAGGGTGATACCTCTCAGTAGCCACGATGACACCTTGCACAGTAATATACACATGAAAGGTGTCAAGTGTCTCTTTAAGAAGGCCCCAGATAGGAGGAAAATCCACAAAGAGCAAAAAAACCCTCTATTACAATCTGGGTAATTTTTGATTGTAGTTAATATTTGATGTTGAGGTTGAAAAGCAAGGCATCAAAATCACACCTGAAATCAGGCCAGCATATAATATTCTAGAACAGTGAATAACAAAGGAATCCTCCTATGGAAAAAGAAAGGCACAAAAGCAGGGAAAAAAGGTAACAGAGTAGATGATATACAGGAGAAAAAAATCAGGTAATTAATGCATTGCAGCATGTTCTTCTCAATCCCAATCCTCCTTATCTATTATCTACACATGAAACAATATGACAAGAAAAGAGACTTGAGCTATAGTTTATTGGGAAATTTAGGAAGCAAATACCATAGAGGCACCCATCCTTTGTAGGCATATACATAATTCTACTCACACTTACTCTTCTTGAAGAAAACACCTAAGTTTGGCATACCTCGCACCCCCTACTTTGACGATTATCTACTGTACCCAGCATTTGGTACCAACTTCATAACACTCTGGCAAGTGGCCATTACCATGAAGAAGTAAAACAGTGGCCTAATAGAACAAAGGAAAATCTACCACCAAATGCCAGTTATGATTATCTAAAACATGATGTCTTACCCTCGCACATGACATGAGGCCAGAACTGGTAAATTCACTGTGGTGACCAGAACAACTCCAAGGTGTTGGGAGAGTTAATGATTTTGCTTCAGCTGTAATACTCAGGTATTTGACGGTCTTCACTGTCAGTTTATTATTTTATTCTCTAGGGATCTTAGATCTTCTTTGAAGAGTTCTCCTTCTCTAGTTTTATGACAGCAGATGATCTTCTCTCCTGTATGTTGGGTATTGTGTCACAGCTACTCTATGTTTCCTGACTTTACCCTCTCTTGTTTTGAAATTTCTTTTCGCTTTATGACCTGATCTGCCACTTTATTTTATGCTGCTCTTATCGTCAGCTGCTTATCTCAAGTTACTACTCCCATCAAGGTATTTCCGCAGTAGTCGCTCTCTGTCCTCTTCACAGGGATTCTCTCAGGAGCCTTGGCTGACATCACGCTGGCTTTGATGGCATATATTTTATCTCTGATATTCTACCAACTTGCAAAAGCACTGGTGGGGCTACCTTCACATGGCAGTAACTGTATTTTTTTCTTTATTAAACTCCTGAAGGTGGAGCTACTTTAGCTCCTCCCCACAATTAAAATGCAAGTTATTAGGTGGAACAGGAACAAAGTGGACTTCAGGTTTCTTGACAAGCCTTAATTTAAGGGATCAGGTTACACATGTAACTTGCACCAGAAGCCAGTGCACATTTTGCTCAGTCTCCAGTTCTTCAATGCCTGGACCGACAGTCACATATACCTTCCACCTGCTCACTCATGCAAGGAATGAGGACACAGAAGACACCACAAATAGGCTGTGCTAGTGCATAGGGAGTGCTAGAGTTAATGTTTTTGTTCGTGTGATGATTGTTAGTGGTTACATGTTGATTGTAAACAAGTTTTCTCTTGTAAGGTAGTTGTCATGGTTAACAGAAACATGTAATTATACGAATTTGTTGTTTGCAGGGCGTGTAATTAAGTGCAACTTGTGTTATTTTTTTATTTCGTGTGAAAGGGCTAGGTGCAATTTGTGTACGTGTAATTTTCACAGTTCATATAAAGTGCTACTGGTGAGAGTGTGGTGTGCATGGTATTTGTTCAATATTATATATGGCGAGAATGCACGGCATGCAAGTGAAATTGAGTTACTGTGCTGTTCTATAATGTGAATTGGATGGTGTAGGTATATTTTCCTAAAGCGGTGCCTGGACTGGTGTTGGATTTTTGGGTGCTGGGGTATTCTGCTGGGTGCTGACAAAGATATTTGCTATATTATACTTTTAAGCATTTGAAAGGAAAGAGATGTGTTTTTTCTCAATTATTTTTTTATGTCTGCTTAGTGGAAGGAATGGGCCTGTGCTTTTTGCATAAGGATGTCTGTGCAGCATGTGCTTTGTGAGAGCACATGGTGAGGTCAGATAAAATGTGGTGAAGAGTGGAACACTGCATGAGTAAAACAGCAGAGCAGTGCTATCACATAATGAATTAGCAACTTACACGGATCGCTGAGATAGAAAAAGCCATTCAGAAGGCTTAAAATGCTAGCTCTGAATACTGTCATCTGCCTGCATTCCATGTTTAGTGAGAGTGCATGCAAGGACAATAAATAGAAAGGGGACAATCGGTCTATTTGTTTGCTTGCATTGAGAGAGATTATCATGATGGGTGCTAGTAACCTTAATGGCTGATTTAGAGGTGAACAGTAGTGTTAAACCAGCTGAGTACACAAAACAGTGATGGATGAAATGCTTGAATCAATCTCAGCCACTGGTAATCACTCGGGCTGCATCCCAATCCATCGTTATTTTGCACACTATGCCACCTCAGCTTGGACCTAGCTATATTGTACCAGACGTGACCCTGCTCCAATAGGAACAGTTCAGCCCAAACTGTTAAGCCAGGTCCTCCGTGAACTGGAACACAAGCAACCCAGGATCGGTTTTGCCCTAGGTATGGACTCATCAGCTGGGTACAACTTGGTTCAAGAGACAGAGTGTGCACAGGACCCACATCTGGGCATACACGTCCCACTTAGGGTGACACAATAAGTATACAAAACAAGTGGGATGGGTATGCCCACACCTGGGTCCAGTGCACACTGTGTCACTGGAGCCAAGCTGTACCCAGTTTTTTCAAAGAATGGAATGAATGCAGACTGCCAATGGCAGCTGGTAGGTATTTGCAGAGAGTAAGTGGTTACCTTCTGCTAGCTTACACTCTGCATCTTGAGACCATGAGCATTGCGAAAAGCAGGCAGTGGACTCAAGGACCACAGTATTTTCCTTCCAATGTCCCTTTCACAAAGGGTCGATTTTTTTGTAATCGCAAACCTTGCTCCTTTATTGCATAGGGTTTGCAATACCAACACGTTGCAAATTCAGATGTTGAGATGGAGGTCTGATCTACTGTGCAGATCTGTGTCGAAACATTTGCTACTGTGAAAAATTAAGTACACAGTTAATTCAAGTCTTAATAATTTTAAGGAGAAGGCAGTTCGCGCCTAAGGATGCAAAGCCTTTGCACAAGGAAAGAGTGTCAAATGAAATCCTGTACATCACAAAATGTCAGTGTGCTTACAGCCCAATTCAATGCATTACAACGCAAATTGCCTGTTCATGAATCAAGATTATCATGATATTTCAAAAGACTTTCAACTATGCTATTGATAGGTTTTCTCTGTTTGAAGCTTTCTGGTCTGAGCAGAGAGCACATGAACCCACTGGTATCTTATTTTTTAACGTTTAAAATATTAATTGTTTGCTTATCTGGTTAGGAGACACCTTCTGGACTGGTCACTGAAATTTAAACAACAGGAGTGCTCTGTTATGCACAAGGTGTTCAGAAGGATGCCTTTCTAATTAGAAAAAAAGTAAATACCTCCAATTTCACACATGGTTATAGAAATTTCAGAAAAATAATTTGAGGCCCAGCGGTAGCCAAGTTTGTTCGATTTTCCTAAAAGTATATAAATATACAAGATACTCACTTATAGGTGCTTTCAGGCTTCACCAATGGCTTTTTGCCGACTTTGTTTAGCTGATGGTCCCTCCAAAAAGCTAATTTTTTAATTTATTTTAAGGACCGCGAGGAGTGGAGAAGCAACAGAGGAGCCGGTGAGAGCAGTGGATTGGGGAAACAATTAGAAAAAGAACAAATAGAGCAGAAGTGGGAAAACCAATGGACGGGGATGAGTAAGGAGATACCAACACTGAGTAAATGTGTGGGGGTGGATATTTGAAGGGGGAAGCAGTAAATGTGGAAGAGAGATAGAAAGCACATGCACTCTCATCAAGTGTTTAAAGAAAAAGAAAAAACTAATTTCCTTAATGTGAGCAATGGATCGCTACAAGTGATCCAATGAAGAGAGGGGTAAAGAAGCTATGCTCAAGCAGAGGGACAAAAATAAGGAGTTGATGGAACGCCATAAAATAAATAATAAGCAAATGAGAACTGATGAGAAAGCCAACCAATTGTAAGCATAGGGCTGGCTCTGAACACACTGGACATTTTGGAATGGTCCACAAGAATTCCTAAAGACAAGTTATTGTAAGTCATTTAAAGGGCTTTGTGGAATAGTTATCAATGCCAACAGAATAGTTTAAGTGGCAGAGGAGGGCAGCAATGTAGGAGATCCCCAAAAACAAGCTAGTTTTTTAAGTCAGAAATGTAGAACCTGCTTGCTAGCTGCTGAGAAATATATAAAGGATTTGGTGGGTGATGTAGTCATATAGAGTATTCAGGACTCTGAGGGGCATATTCACAAGGACTTATCTCCGATTTATCGCCACCTTAACTCAACAAAAGTGGAGATAGATTTAACACCCCATTCACAAGCGGGTGCAAACAGCAGACATCACCAGTATTCCCGCGACAACTGCCGCAAAATTTATCTCCACGGTGGACACCACCAACTAACCCTAATGAGATGCAGAGTAGGCGTTCCCGTGCAAAAACACACGAAAAAACCACAACACCACTTTCACAACGAACTGCCAGATCTGCGATGCGAACCAAAAACAGGCGATAAGCCGCGCTAGCACCAGGGAATTAACACCTGCCTTTTGCTGGTGTTAAGCTGGACGACTACCTGCAGCATGAAAGGGAGCACAGCCAAGAGCCACATCTGAAGTCCCACAGATGCCATGGAGACAATGACCATGCAGCCCGGAGACCCATGAGGGCCACAACACCCACCTCCACCACTCCCAGGCCCCCCCCTGACAAACACATACTGTGCACGACACCAGAGCCACAAAAAGCGCTTGCCGTCGCACAATGACACAAAGAAACACACATGTGTGGTCAGAAGAACGAGAAACAGTCACTCATCATTGAAGTAACAACCAAAAACTTTATTGAATACAACACAAAACAACAATGTGGAAGACTCCTGTCGTGTCCGTCCGGGACATTCATGATGTCACAGCCTGGAAAATAAAGCACAAAATCAGAACATGTGTCATGCGCACATCAAAGGAGCGAGACACAGAGAAGGAAAGAAAGGCAGAGAGAGAAAGAGAGAGAAGGAAAGGAAAGGAAGGGAGAGGGAGAGAGAGAGAGGGAAAGGAAGGGAGAGGGAGAGAGAGAGAGAAGGAAAGGAAGGGAGAGGGAGAGAGGGAGAGGGAAAGGAAGGGAGAGGGAGAGGGAGAGAGAGATAGAAGGAAAGGAAGGGAGAGGGAGAGAGGGAGAGAGAGAAGGAAAGGAAGGGAGAGGGAGAGAGGGAGAGGGAAAGGGAGAGGGAGAGAGAGAAGGAGGGACACTGCCGCCCCGCGCACCCAGGCACCACTGCTCACCTGCTGCCACCGGTGTGTCTCCAACCACGTGCCGGTACACACTGCAAGCCACCAGGTCTGCAATCTGTAAACGAGGCCAGAGTCAATCATGGCAGAGTCCATCTCACTGCACACGGCAACAATGCCTGTCCGTCCTGCGCACACATGCAGCCACACCCTACCCCCTCCCGCCGCCCAGCGCTGTCTGCCCGCACTTGCGCACCCAGGCCCCACTGCTCACCTGCCGCCAATGGTATGTCCACCAGTGGGCACACCACGTGCCCGTGCAAGCTCCAGGCCCCGGTCCCGCCACCTTGGCATGGTCCACATCATGCGGACACGCACCGCGGCCCAGCAGGTCCCACACATGACGCTGAGTCCTGAGGCATGAATGGCAGAGACCACATCAGTGCACACGTCATCATCGCAGGCTGCACACCCGCTCAGCAATTTTGGTGCCACTAACCCTGTGCAACCCGAGTCAGCGCCACGTGATGGTAGGCCCGTGACGGCCGCAAGGCTTCGGGTGCCACTAACCCTGTGCAACCCGAGTCAGCGCCACATGGTGGTAGGCCCGTGACGGCCACAAGGCTTCGGGTGCCACTAACCCTGTGCACCCCGAGTCAGCGCCACATGGTGGTAGGCCTGTGACGGCCGCAAGGCTTTGGGTGCCACTAACCCTGTGGAACCCGAGTCAGCGCCACATGGTGGTAGGCCCGTGACGGCCGCAAGGCTTCGGGTGCCACTAACCCTGTGCGCAACAACTCATGGGCCCTTTATGATTGAGAATCGTGGAGCGTCCGTCATCCAGTCACCACCGGCAGAGGGGAATGTGACGTTGTCGGCCCCTTATATTGGCGGGGTCACATGGCCTGTGACGCCTGCGCCGGATGGGTGTGGTGTGTGTGCAAACCTGCCCTCAGGGAGTGGCCCCGACATGCTGACAACTAGACCAGCGACCTGCAGACCACTAGCCTGTAGACCTGCGACATGTGGTGATGTGGCCCCCCCTCGGAGCGTAAGTTCAGTGGTCCATCATGGCGTACGCCGGACCAGCGCAGGGCTTGCAACGACGACTCGGGGGCTCTGGACGTGGTGCAGTCCATGTCTGGACAAGGAAGTGACTAATGCGTGTGTCCCTGTTGTGGTGTCTGCGGCACCCACAACGCAATCGGCAACGTAGCACACTGTGACTGGAATCCCACTTGATGAGCATCATTGACGTTAGCAGGAATCACTGACCCTACATTCATCCACACATTCATACTTGAATGATGAAAGATATGACACAGCAGTGTGTTCCTGAATGTTTATTGCACATCCAGTGGAGTTCAGCAGCTGGAGCAGTACAGGGCCATGCCAACCCCACTTCACAATATGGGCCCGTGGAGGGCCAGCCAGAGTCCATCGGGGAATGACAAGGACAGAGGATGAGGAAGAGTACAGTCCGCAGTCTGGTCGCTGTGTCATTGGTCACCAAACAGGATATGGAAGTCCATGTCGTGGTCCAAGGTGAGTGCGGCAGAGTGTATCGGGGGTCAGTGGGAGGTCATGGGCCATGTGCGGCACCAAGGAGCAACAGGCCAGGTGGCGGACATGAATGCTAGTACCTCCTTCTGAACTCAAGCCCAACCATGTCCTCGGATGTGTGCTCTGCCCCACCTGTGGGTAGTGCTGTTCCGGCTGCGGCACTGTGTGCCACTGACACATCAGGGGCCGGAGGTGTATTGCCGTCTGCTCTGTGTGGCAGTGACACATCAGGTGCTGGAGGTGGAATGTCTGCCGCACTGTGGGGCACGGACACACCAGGGGGCGGAGATGTGGATGGTGTGGGGGCAGCAGCATTCATCATCGCCATGCCTTGTGGCAGCAATGCCATGATGAGGGCCTGGTAGATCCCAGCTACATTCTGCTGATGTGCAGCGGTGGCTGCCATCCTTTCCGCCTCCATCCGCACCATGTCCTCCATGACCCTCCCCATGCGTGCCATCTCCCGGCTGAGATCGCTGGAGCCACCCTGAGCGGACAGGTGCTCTTGTCTCCGAGTCATGACTCCAGCAATGTCAGCCAGGGCCCGTTGGAGACCATGGAGCGGCGTGTGGGTGTCCGTTAGGGACTGCAAGTGGTCACTGATGGGACTCAGACACCCATGGATGGCGTCGAGTTTGGTAGCCATGAGGTCGAACCCCACCCGCACCTGCTCAGCCATCTCCCTCTGGACCTCCAACACACGGTACTGGAAGGCCATGGGTTGTTCGGGGGGGTCTTGGGAGACAGCCAGGGTTGTGGGTGCCTCCTGCTGGGTGGTTTGTGGAGTGGGTGGGGTCTCCTCGATGCAGCTGGGCTGCCCTGGTCCTGGAGGTGCTTGGCGGATGAGTTCAATGATGTCTTGGAGGGCTTGGGTGTCGATGCTGGTGGTGTCCTCCTCGTCATCAGTGAAGAGTGGCTGTGACTGCTCTGCAGGTGGCGTTGACCATGCCCCTGCAATGTGAAGGGGAGATGCTGTGTTACAATGTGTCCACATGTATGTGGCCGCATGGTACATGTTGACATTCAGACAGCATGGCAATGAACATTGTGACAGTGTGTAGACCAGGGCCATGATACAGAGTGATTGTGGGTGTGCACTGTGCTCTGCTTGATTGTGCATGTGTGCCATTGTGGCCATCTCCCCCCGTCCCCTCAGTACCTGGTGGTTACTCACCGTGTTGCGGTTGTGTTGTGTCCTGTCGAGCAGTGTCTGGTGCCCCGACTCCTGCCACGGTCTCCACACTGATGACTGTCGACACCAGCTCCTCCATGTCATCCAGCTCCAGCTGTGGTGCTGGGCTCCCACCTCCAGTCTGCGTTGCTGCCTTCTGGTTGGCTGCGAGTTTCTCCTTGGTCTTGCGCTTGATGTCATTCCATCGCCTCTTGACCTCGTCCATTGACCTCTTGTGCTCTCCGACGGCGTTCACCTTGTCCATGATGGACCGTCATAATCCGTTTTTGGTGCCCAATGACACATTGGAGGCGACGAACAGTTGTTGATGGTGTTCTATCACCTCCGTGACCAGGATTCGATTCTCCTGCGGACTGTACTTCGTCTTCCTCTTCTTCTTGTCCTTGCCCTTCCCTGTCACCGTGGTCCCGGGCTGGTCGTCCGGGGTACTTGTGGGGTTGCGCTCGTCCTCTGCGCCTGCTCCGGCTGCCTCCATGGTGCTTCGGTGTTGGTCATTTTGTGTTTGTGTGTTTTTTCTCCTTTTGTAGTGCTTTTCCCGCCTGCCGTGTGTGTATGGCAGGCCTGGTGCTGCTTATCGCTGATTTCCTCATCACGAATGGGCTCATCGCACGTTTTTTGGTGTTGGGGTTTGTGTTTTTATCGCTGTCGCGGTGGTTGTATCGCGGACATTGTCTGCGGTTTCAGGTGACTATCGCATGGTACCGCCGTGTTGTGAATTCCACGTTAACACGGGGTTATTTTCCCGCGATCGGCTGCGATGTGTGAAGTTGCGTTAACATTTTTTGGTGCTATTTAGCACACGTTCTTGTGAATATACCCCTGAGACTTGTAGGGGACTTTGACAGGTCCACAAATAACTCAAGACTCATATTTTCCTAGCAGAATATAAAAAGTAGTGTTTCCACCTACACATGAGCTCTCCTTATCACAACATCAGTTATTTTCATCTCACTCATGTCCTTGAGTGCCTGGACAGCCCCGGATCAAAGACCAATCAACCACCTACTAGATTTGTGGATGGCTTTTACCTATCAAGCTTAAATAACCAACCCGTCATTAAATCTCATGGGGGTATTAGAAGATCACCACATTTGAATCTGTTTGACATCAACCATGCAACCACTTGATTCAAGTATGCATCTTGCCCATTAATCCAATAAAGACATTTGCAAAAAGCTCTAACAATAAATAAAAGGATTGGGAACTCATCTGACACATGCTAAAAAGCACAGTCTACAAATTTAATTCCTACTTTAAGGGAGTCTAGATACTGACAAAAACAGAGCTTGTGACTCTGGGTGTATAAAATAAGTAAGCCTGAGTAAGTTGTTGTAATGGCAAAGATAGGCCACAGTGTTATTGTGGGAATAACCAAGAAAAAATCTCTGCATGCCTCAATCTGTTAACATTTTCAGAGCAGTGATCTGTAAAAATATTGAGTGTTATAATTACTGGGTCTGAGCAAGTCTGAGCAAGTCTGCATGTTATTAAGAGCAGAGCTTTGAGTGAGTCGGGATATTAACAGAATCTGAATTCTTAGGAAATCTTGTATTTTTACAATCAACGCTCTTCGAAACCCTAGGGGGCATATTTACAAGCCACTTGCGCCGCTGGTCATCACTTTTTTGGATGCACTGGCGGCGCAGTGTGATGCTCCATATTTACAATGCCACATAAAGCCACCCTGGGTGGCTTTACATGGCCTTGTAAATACAGCCCCTTTTCACACAGCACGTTAAGTGAAAGGGGCATGCCATGGGTGTTGCTGTGGGTATTCCCATGCAGCACCGAAGGATTCTGACATATTCCCAGATTTACAACATTTCCTTGTGTCCCTTTCTGCACAAAAACAATCTCCCCTAAAATGCTGGCACCCTTGCACCATGGTGCAAAGGTGCCTGCATTTTCTCATGGCAGTCAATTGTGCGCCAGTGCAGGGGAAAGCACAAGGAAGCGACATATTGTTGTAAATATGATGCATCCCTGTGCTTTGAAAGTGACTCCACGCGGCGCAGCCAAATGGCTTGTGGTGCGGTGCTGCATCACTTTATTGTACATAGATACGTGAGTAATGCTGCTTATTTTCAAGATCAAAGCTCTCAATAAATGTGGATACTAGCAAGAGCAGTTCTCAGAGTGAGTATGCCACCTTAGCAAGAACAGATTGCTGTATTGACAGGAATAGAGTTTTGGTGTGCAGAATTATCAACATTAGGTTTCTGAAGAAATCAAGATATTCTAAAGATATAACCGAAAGTCACAATTAGAATAACAACTATGCAACATTATGTGTTCATGGTGCAGATCATTTCAGAGTCTACTTGTTTTTAATGAACCTAAAGTAAAAAAACAGTAAAAAAGCATTTCAAAATGCTCTTTATTGAACATCAACTGCCAGTATTCAACATTAATCTACATGCTCACAGGCCACAAGAATGAGCTGGAGTGATTTATGATGTAAGTAATCAGAATAATGAATACACAATAATGTACTTTATATTACATTACATAACACAATGTTCATAAGAGAGGGACTGTGACTGATCTTCTTAGGGTCATTGTTCCATGGCACAACATTTTTAGGGGCAGCATAGTATGCACATCACTATACTGAGAGACATTATTTATAAAGTGGGCATAGTATTATTTCTGGCTATTTTATTTTATTGCACAGTTCTTAAGGCGGACATTATGTCTGTTCTTGCTCAGTGTTTTAGTTCAGCTACATTTCTGCTGTTATATAACATTCTTAAGTTTATCTGCGAGGGCTCCCATTCAGTGCGCAGTGTGTTTGAAAGACATATTACTGTTTGGTGCTCTTCATTTGCAGCACTATGTGACATTGTAATGCATTGGATGAATCTGTCACGAAATCAGAATTTGGGAATTTTCAATAGCAAACATCTGAGTAATTGCATGCATTAACAAGAACATAAACATGAGTGAACGATTCTCAGTGCTGTCTTTGAGTTTGGGTAGCAATCAGGAGTGGTCTTTGTGTGAATTTGTGTATTATTAAATACTTACATTTGAAAGAGTCTGGGTATCATCATAGGTTATTAGTCACACTTATTATTATATGATGAATCACTTTCAGGTCTAGCCTTAAAAAAGACAGCCGTTATCTACATTGTGTGCACAAATTAACTTCTGAGGTACCTATTTACAAACTGCATTTTGTAGTGTACTAAACATACTACAAAATGCTTACCTCAAACCTACAAGTGTAAATCTACATCTCCGCCTTTCCTACCTTTTCTATGGGTAGACCCTCACACATGTAAGTTTACTATTTACTCATAAAAGTTGGAGGGAGTGGCTGGATAAAGGGACATTCTTAATACTAAGAGGCCGATTCCGATCTCGCTCGGAAGGCCTACGAATCGGATTTGGCTTTTACGGATCCGATTCGTAGCCCTTTTTCCCGTCCGAATCGTACACAGGTCCGAATGACCAAGTACGATGCAAAGATCGCGTACGCGCCGACCGAATCATTTCCCAACCTGATCCTGTCCGTACGACTCTTACGCAGACGTTTCGTACAGTTCTATGGAGTCTGTTTCCAAGCGAGCAAGTATGATGCACGATTCGGACAGCCTTCATGACCCGGTATGTCCAGCTGGAAAAAGCTGCCGGATTTGTGCTTTTGGGGCCCGCAGCAGGCCCCCACCACCTGGAGCCCTCCAATTCGGACCCGCGGGGGCACACATGGGTCCCCCCTTCCCATGCATGCACAGTGTGGCGGGCACCATGGGATACCCGCCACAGGGTGTACGCTTATCCCAACCCACCCATTTTCACGATGGGAGCCTGTGTACGCGTCCAGTACACAGGCTCCCATAGAGTTCAATGGGAGTCCGAGCGAACCGAGTCTGTCAGCATGTGAATGCATCGTACTCGCTCGCTCGGACTCCGGGTGCACGATTAGCTCGTAAAGCCCTACGGATCCGAGTTGGACGGAGGGCTTTACAAGCGAGATCGGAATCGGCCCCTAAATGGGAAGGGTTTAGAGATGAGTAAGGAGTGGTTTAGGGAGGACTAGAAGTGGATTAGGAAGGCACATGCACTCTCACACAAAACAGTAAACCATTACTATTCACAAACAGCACTTCTAAAGTTACTTAAGCCAAAAAGGACCCAAAATAGTAGTAAATGAACTCCAGCTCAGGGATGGAGTAAGTCCAGCAACACAGATGGCTAACCACTGGTACTACAACAGACTGCCTTGAAAAATAATGGAGGTAAGGACTTAAAATAAAACCCATATGAAACAATGTTAAATTAAATTATTATAAATAGTTACAAATATAAATAATTTTAATTTAATGTTAAAACATTACCTAAACATATTTTAATAACTTTATTACATTTTTTATTTACAAATGAATGCTACCTTAATTTTCAATATTATTTAGCATAAAATGTTTTGTACATTTTTTCAAGTTTAATAGATATTTAACTTTCCCTATACTTTACCATAGGGAGACTACCAAAACCCCTATGGTAATGTTTAGGTAAAATGAAAAAAACTTGAATTAGAATTAAACAGTTAATTATTTGAATATATTTATTTAAACTAACATTTATTTAAATATTTATTACTACAGAAATCTTACCAAAATGAAAATGTTCATATTTATTTATTATATATTAGTTGTTAAAATATTTTATAATAAAATAATATGTGTAATAAAATGTACATTTTTAAGATTGAATTAATTTTATATATATGTATATATATACATATATATATATGCAGCAATATTTCCTCCCCGTCAGTAGGAAAACACTCAGACTCTCCTGTATGCTTGAAGTCAGTTTTAATGACAATTCGACGCGTTTCGGCTTTATGCCTTGCTCACGGTCAACAACTTACAATGTCACATTACCATTTTTAAATGCAGTTAGCAACAATGAAAAGTGAAAGAGGACTACACCCAACATCATGATTCTGATGGTAAAAAAGTGTGGCGGGCATCTTCACATGATAAAATGAAAAAGCATTTCATCCGCTTTGAATCTTATCCAGTATTTCAAATGTATATTACAAATATATAAACATCATAATTCATATATTTTACAATATTCATCAAAATGGCATATTTTCAATATTTACGGTGTACCGGTTTATCAAATAGATGCGCACCAATAAATGCAAGGTTGCACCTAAAACTGCTCTAGACACAATCCAGCCCCAGTGGGCAATGATGCAAAGCCAAAATGTCTACTTTAAAATAGTCATGATATAAAGTCAACATGATATTACATTTCCCACAGATAAGTATCTGTAAAGTTCATTGGAGATCGAATTTGCAATGTTGATAATACAACAATAGTATCATAAGTAGACAATTATTACTTTTCCTCAACAATCCTGCCCCAGTGGGCAATATAACGACCACCTAAGTACAATCTCAATCGGTTATTTATATAAGAGTTCATTTGATTTGTTTAAGGTTGTCTGGCATCAACAGTAGATGGTACACAAGATTTACCAAAACAGAAGGAAAAGGTTGAAAGTCCCTGCACCTGTGTGAAGAAATAAAATTTAAATTGTTACAATTAAAACATGTGAAGCCTTCCAGAAATAATCCGCTATTTGATCAAAACTTCCCTACATACTCATATGTATTGCAAGTTCCTTGCTAGAATTCAAGCCCTGTGGCTTCAGGGTTTCAAAATCAATATTGTATTTTGATTCTAGCTTCCGTAATGTTAACTCGCGATTACCACCCCTAACATTTGTGTCAACTGAGTCGATTACCAACATTCTCAACAGTTTTCATTCTGAAAATGGCAATCAAAGAAATGTCGTGCCACCGGATACTGTTTATTGTTGTGTCTGATGGCACGTACATGCTCTAAAACACGTTTCTTAGCACAATGAATTGTGCTCCCTATGTACATCTTGTTACAAGGGCAAACTAAAGCATATACACAATGGGTGGTATTACAATTTAGAGATTTCTTAATAGTAAATTCTCTTTTCGAGTTTGGTATTTGGAACTTTATACAATTTGTGCTGTTGCTGCACGCTTTACAATTATTGCAACGGCGAAAACCCGGCCACCCCCCAATCCTGGGTGTGCTCTCACTAGTGATCAGGTTTACACTCAATTCTTCACGCAGAGATCGACATTTTTTAAAAGTAATCTGAGGATTACAATTCAAGTGTCTCCGCAAATTATCATCAGTCATTAAGACATGCCAATGTTTGTTTAGAATTTTTCGCAAATCATGAGCCTGATGGGAAAAGGTTGTCACAAATCTCATTGTTTCCGAATTCTCTTCCCGTATTACTGGATGTAATAGCTCATTTCTTGTGACCGATTCTACTCTTGCACAAGCCTGAGCAATTGTCTTCCCACTATATCCTCGTTCCGCAAAACGTTTGCACATGATCTCTTTTTCACAATTAAATGCTGGTGTAGTGCTACAATTCCGTTTTGCCCGTAACAGTTCCCCATAGGGGATACTGTATATCAATTTAGGAGGGTGTGCGCTCCTTGCCTACAACAGACTATTACCTGCAGTTGATTTCCGAAACAACTCTGTCTCTAACGATCTTTCTTTTACACTAACCCGCACATCCAAAAATTCAATCCCCCTTCCCATGCATGCACAGTTTGGCCGGCACCATGGCATACCCGCCAAAGGATGTACGCTTTTCCCAACCCACCCATTTTCGCGATGGGAGCCTGTGTACGCATCCAGTACACAGGCTCCCATAGAGTTCAATGGGAGTTCGAGCGAACCGAGTCTGTCAGCATGTGAATGCATCGTACTCGCTCGCTCGGACTCCGGTTGCACGATTTGCTCGAAAAGCCCTACGGATCCGAGTCGGACGGAGGGCTTTACAAGCGAGATCGGAATCGGCCCCCAAATGGGAAGGGTTTAGAGATGAGTAAGGAGTGGTTTAGGGAGGACTAGAAGTGGTTTAGCGAGGCTCATGCACTCTCACACAAAACAGTAAACCATTACTATTAACAAACAGCACTTCTAAAGTTACTTAAGCCAAAAAGGACCCAAAATAGTAGTAAATGTACTCCAGCTCAGAAATGGAGTAGGTCCAGCAACACAGATGGCTAATGACTGGTACTACAACAGACTGCCTTGAAAAATAATGGCGGTAAGGACTTAAAATAAAACCCATATGAAACAATGTTAAATTAAATTATTTAAAAGAATTACAAATATAAATAATTTGTATTTAATGTTAAAACATTACCTAAACATATTTTAATAACATTATTACATTTTTTATTTACAAATGAATGCTACCTTAATTTACAATATTATTTAACATAAAATGTTTTGTACATTTTTTCAAGTTTAATACATATTTAACTTTCCCCTATACTTTACCATAGGGAGACTACCAAAACCCCTATGGTAATGTTTAGGTAAAATGAAAAAAATAACTTGAATTCGAATTAAACAGTTAGGGGCCCATTACGATACCCGGCGTAAAAGAATCCGCCAGGCATGGAAGCGGCAAAAATCCGCCCGCACACACCGTCTGAACACCGACCACGCCATTACGATTACACAAACCGAAAACCGCCATCGGCGGAAAAATCACACAAAATACCGCCCGCCATCGTCCGAGTCGGAGTCAAACCGCCCGCCACGGACGGAAACACGCACGACAACACAAAACCGCCCGCCCTCACGGCCGACACACCGCACGTGAGATTACGATCGCACCGCCATGAGCGCGGGAAAACTACCAAATATACCGCCCGCCTGCGCAAACAACGCCGATGAGAATCGACACGGCAGAAGCCATGGCGCCCACGTCCCTGCACAGAAACCATCCGCTGACAAAAACAATCGCACACAACATGGCCAACAAGTCCACACAGCAAGGCACGCACAAATACACAAGCACAGTACACATCCCGAAAACACCCCCTGGACAAACAAAAACTACAAAGGCCAGAACCCCAGACACAACACACCTGAAAACAACAGACCATGAGGACACACCCACATAGGTAAGTACAAAAGCAGCACTCCCACAGACCACAACCCCTTGCAACATTGCAAACTAGAGAGGAGAGGAGAGGACACAGTGACACAGCAAGGACAGCAGCACACCACAGAAACGCACACATCACAACCACCACCACCACCAAACACCGGCACCACAAACCCCCTGCACATTACACAACACACACCGCACCAGCACCACAAACACCATGGCACCACAAAGAATGCCCAAGTTCACGCCCATTGAGCTGACGGTCATGGTCGACGAGATCATCAAGGTGCACCCACAAATCTATGGGAACCTGGTCCAGCACACACCACTAGCCACCAGAAACAGAATGTGGAACCGGATCGTAGACCAGGTCAATGCAGTCGGGACCCTGCCCAGGAACAGAGCTCGAAATAAACAAACGGTGGAATGACGTCAAGAGCCTGGTCAAGAAGAAGGAGACCAAGAACAGAGAGCTGGCAGCCGTCACTGGCGGAGGGAATCCCGCGCTCTTCAAGACCTTCAAAGCGTGGGAGGAGAAGGTGCGAGTCATCATACATCCCGAGATCCTCGCCGGATTAGCAGGGGGAGTGGAGGCTGGTAAGTACAAACTAATGTATACCAGCACACCGCTATGTACTCACATGCACTACCACCATGCCACAGCTCCCAGGGACAAACACCCCCATATCCAGCACACAATACACAACACATCACACACACATGCAACAGACACCACCACACACAGCCCAAACAGAACAACTGTAAGATGCGTGGGGACATGTGTACACTCAGCCAGCCACGTAACCACCAACAGGTCCCCAAATATGCCAGAAGCGCCACAACGAGCACCCACCACACCCATGTGTCCGCCACAGCTGCACTAACCGACAAGTAACAGGTAAGTGGCAGGAACACAAAGTGCAGTGGGTGGGAGGGTGGACAGCCCAAGTACAACACACACCAGGCCCCTAGTCCCACAGCACAGCAAGGAGGAGCATCCCCCACACCCCACAGCCACGTGTCAGCCACCGCAGTGCACAACGACAGCCGAAAGGTAGACATCACGGTCCACAGCAATCGGTGTCAGTGGGTGTCCAGCCACCACCACGACCCACAACACCCCCACCCCCACAGACCTGCAACATGGAGCACCCCCGCTTAGAACCATGTGGCATCCAGTACAGTGCACGCCCGAACAACCTGCAGGTGGGAAACTGGACAGGGCTGGATTACTGGAGGCATGAGGACCGTAACACGACCAACACATGGGACATGTCACGTAGCAGACGAACACGCAGCACCGCCCACCGTCACGAACAAGTGAACAATGTGCACACGGACATGAACCACAGACTCACACCTCACATGACCCATCACAGACACAGCAACACCCAAGGAGCCACGTCTGCATGCACAAGCCACACTGAATATAGTACCACACGGCAGCCACTGTGCAACCCATCACACACAACCGAAACACCATTGAAGTCCTGTCCATGTAGCCCCTACTGCCTGTCAACCACACACCCCACAACTACGCCTATGTAAGACAAACAACACTAGACGCAACAGAGCGGAACAACATAAATGCACACGAACACCACTGAACCCATCAAACACACAGACACACCATGCACATACAACATACCATCCATCCCATCCGTCAGCCCCAGTCTCATGAAAGGCATGTCATCCGCACAGCTGCCACACATACAGCAGTCACGCTAAGATACATGCCCATGACCAACCATGTGCCAGAAGTCAATGAAGCGCACGACACACTGTGAGCAACAACACACAACATGGGCCACACCCCCCACGAGCACTGCAGTGATGCACATGGCACAGGGCAGCACGCACACCAAGGAGATGGGACAACTGCAATACGTTGGCTGGCACACAACCATCACTCACTCATAACGATGCGTCCAATGCCATGTCCAGTAATCACAACAGACAGCAAATATGCAGGCCATGTCAGGCATGCACACACCTCAGACCATGCACTGTCATGCTGCCACAACACATGTCACGTTCGGCACCCATGGCTCACAGCATGTACCCCAAAAGCATATTCCCTCCCAAATGCGAATCTGGGGCATGGCCCCCATGTTGCCATATGCGTTCCTAAGCGTCCCATTTGAACCCCAAAAGCATATTCCCTCCCAAATGCGAATCTGGGGCATGGCCCCCATGTTGCCATATGCATTCCTAAGCGTCCCATTTGAACCCCAAAAGCATATTCCCTCCCAAATGCGAATCTGGGGCATGGCCCCCATGTTGCCATATGCGTTCCTAAGCGTCCCATTTGAACCCCAAAAGCATATTCCCTCCCAAATGCGAATCTGGGGCATGGCCCCCATGTTGCCATATGCGTTCCTAAGCGTTCCATTTGAACCCCAAAAGCATATTCCCTCCCAAATGCGAATCTGGGGCATGGCCCCCATGTTGCCATATGCGTTCCTAAGCGTTCCATTTGAACCCCAAAAGCATATTCCCTCCCAAATGCGAATCTGGGGCATGGCCCCCATGTTGCCATATGCGTTCCTAAGCGTTCCATTTGAACCCCAAAAGTATATTCCCTCCCAAATGCGAATCTGGGGCATGGCCCCCATGTTGCCATATGCGTTCCTAAGCGTTCCATTTGAACCCCAAAAGCATATTCCCTCCCAAATGCGAATCTGGGGCATGGCCCCCATGTTGCCATATGCGTTCCTAAGCGTCCCATTTGAACACCAAAAGCAAAGTACAAACCAGACCCAGGATGGGCCAGGAGCCCGCATACACCAGAGTCACAATAAGTAGGGGCACAGCAACACACCCATCGGCATGGCCAATCCGTCCCATGCCACATGTGCACAGCACACAGTCCCATTGCCAAGCACACACAACTACAAATGGTACAGCCACACACACGCCTCCGGGAAACCCATGTACGAGATTGCACGAACTGTGAATGTCAGACGACAAATACATACTTCGCCAGGTGCAACACAATAACAAATCTCATTCTCTCCACAGGTGACGAACTGCTGGATGCTGGGGATGGAGACAGCAGCCAGCACAGCCAGCCTACAAGCCCCCAACGAGGACACACGGA